>JANHFL010002725.1:11748-28630 GCA_032468155.1 Oxyrhabdium leporinum | reverse complement strand
CCCCCCTCCCCTCATCCTATGTTCCCAGCTGACATGCCTGCTAGCACATCAGGGCTGGGAGAGCGAAAGAGGTTATGAGCAGCCAGCTTGATCTGGATTAGAACCAAGAGAGTGCAAACCCACCAGATGTGACATTTGTTTCAAGGTCAGTTGTGATCGAGCATCCTTGCCAAGGAAAATACTTCAGTTGTGTTATGTAGGTATTAAACTTATAAACTCTCTTATTGAAGGTGCTTCACCCCTTTACAAATACTGTTTATTATGATGGATGGATGAGACACCGAACAAGCCCCTGGAGGACCCTGAGGTCCCAGGATCTTCAATTCAATATTTTCTCTAATACAAAATTATTCTTAGTTGTAGAATTGTATGGGTGTTGTTTTAATGAATGTAATAAAGCATACTACCATTTTATTTTGATCTGAAAGCAAGAGAGGTGTATGGTCTGTTCATATGTAGTAGAAGAGTCTTGGGGCTTACTGGTTGGGAAGGGGTACCTCTTGGAGCCCTCTGCTGGTTGGAGGTTTTAATAGCAGGAGTTGGAACAGATTCCACTTGGCAAATCTCTGGGAGATTCAGCTCACAAATCCAGGACTGGCTCCAATATTATATTTGAGATTATATAATTTCACGGAGGCGCCACTAAGATTTTTTTAAAAACCTGCCTTGGCTATATCCCTTGGCTATATTGTATTGGGGCACCCCACAAAAATCTGAAGTGATTGCCATTTTTTTAATGACACTATCTACTCTTGCAGACTTACAATTTTTACAGTTCTTATAGCATTTATTATTTTCTTATGTCATTTTTTCTTGGACACTAATATTTATAGCATTCATTTCAATTCCATCCTTTAACAAATCATTATCCTTCCCATACAAATCTCTAAAAAACTCTTTTTTAGGATTCTGTTTCATCTCACATCACTTGAAATGTTTTTTCCATGTCCTGGCTTCCGCAAAGGGAAAAAATATCCATGCAATTAGTAAGCAAAGTGCAGGCATGAAGTGGGTACTTGGAGTGAGGCTTGCAAGAATGTCAGGGAAGCTGACAAGGAATGAACCAGAGGCTTGGCTAGGAATAGCAATAGCAATAGCACTTGGACTTATAAATCATCCCACAATGCTTTACAGCACTCTCTGAGCAGTTTAAAGAGTCAGCATATTGTCCCCAACAATCTGGATCCTTATTTTACTGATTTTGGAAGGATGGAAGGCTGAGTCAACCTTGAGCCGGTTAGTATCGAACTCCTGGCAGTTGGAATGCAGAGTTAGCCTGCTATTCTGCATTCTAACCACTGTGCCACCATGGCTCATAATATGCCAAAATCAAAATGAAGCAGGAATGAAGAACAGGAAATCACAAAGTCAGATGCCAAAGTTGTTTCCAGCAATGCAACATGGTCCCTGCACAGTTTATATCTACTCCCCCCTGAGTGTACACAGGTGAACTCTTGCTACTCAGCGATTGCCAGTAATGAGGCACTGGGCTTGCCTATAGAGCTGGCATTTTGCCACTTGCCCACAAGGCAAGTTACTTTGCCAGAATGCAGAATTCTCGTGCTAGGGAAATTTGCTCTGTTTCTTGTGGCTTGGCTTTGAGGATGTGACAGTTTTATTTTTAATTCGATTCTTTCTGCTGAAAGATGTTTAGCTCTCTTCGCACAGTTCCCAAACTATTTTTTTTACATTTTTATTTATCAAAATGACCACACATTGTCTCTATCTGTTTCAACGCGACCAGTTCTGTATTTTCCTACATTTTTTTGAAATGGTCTTCTTCCCTATCTCATTCTTGTTTTTTTATAAATCGTTCTCTTGCATGCATTTTTCCTTATTCACTGCCTCTTTTACTTCATTAGGCCTTGCAGACAGTGTGATTGTGAATTCTCCTTTTCAGTCTTTTTTAAAAATTTAATTTTGCATTTTGCTATTCTGTTCTATTTTTCTTTTAATAAGTTGTTTTTTAGTTGTAAGGCACTCAAAGTTGTTTGGGAATTGGGTGGCCTATAAATTAAATTAAGTCAATAATTTCACTAAGCAGCTTTTGTATACTTCACATTTCTCTTATATTCTGGAACGTAATTCTTTTTGCTCTGTTCCAAGCAATTTCCTAAGCTTTTTTCCACCTTAATGTCCACTTTATATTGATTTTCTTGGGAAAATAATCTATCTTTAAGTACATTTTCATATAGAACCTATACCTTCTCTTCCTGTAATCATTCTAATTTTACTCTAGTTCTACTTGTTTACTTTTCTTCAGTGGCTGTTTTCCCCATTGCAACATCCATTCTTAAAAAAATAATGGTCTGTTCCATATTCAGAACTTCAAATTACCTCGAATCCTTCACTAATTGGTTCATTTTTTCATCATAATTAAATCAACCATGTTTTATGTGTATTCTTGTCATGCATAAATATGAATGAGTTTACCCATAAACGACATGTTTACAGTATACTTTTTTCTATTAAATATTCATCAAATTGTCATCATCTTCATTCATTTATTCTTGGGTCTTCTCTGAATAGTCAGTTCACTTTTTTTTCTTTCTGCCTTGTTGCTATCATGAATCTATGTCATTTAGCAGAATAATTTTCTCCTTGGATTGAATTCATTCAGAATTTTGCAGTTTTTCCCCCCAACTCTTCATCGTTTTTTTTCATTATCACTGTTCACTGTGGCATAATACACCCCAGATATATTTACTTTCATACCTATTACATCAGTCTAGATCGCGGTGTCAAACTCAAGACCTGGGAGCTGGAACTGGCCCACGCGGTGCTTAGATCTGGCCCTCAGGTCTGCCCTGGAAACAGTGAAGGACTGGCCCATTGTGCCTCTGCCAGCAAAAACGGAGCTCTGTTTTTGCTTGCAGAAAGTTGCATGAGGCTGTCCCAGGGCCTTGCGTGCCCCCCCCCCGAGCTCCGTTTTCGCTGGCAGAGGGTTGCAGGAGGCCATTGCAGCTGAAAATGGAGCTCTGCAGCCCATTTTCACTGGCAGAATGCTCAGGCCCTCACAGGCGCCCCCTCCCAACGCGAGTGACATCATGCTGGCCACACTCACCCCGGCCTCCTATGGTCAAACACAACCCTGATGCAGCCCTCAATGAAATCGTGTTTGATACCCTGATCTGGATGATACCAATTCATACTTTCACAAGCCTTTCCTGACTGAAGGGTTTTTAATTGGTTTTAATTTTTATGTGTTTTAATTTTTAAACGGGGTTTTAAAAGGGTTTTTAAGTTGTGAACCGCCCCGAGTCCTTGGAATGGGGCGGTATATAAATTTAATTTTAAATAAAATAAATAAATAAATAAATACTTTTGGACAGACATTTTAGTCTTTTTTTCACAGTTATGCCTATAGCTATACCTTAGCTTGTCTGTCTATATTTTTCTACTTCACTCTATAAGATGCAATTGTCTTCATTCAGATCTATTATATTGATCTTCTTCCTCATAGACATACCATTAGATCTATTTTTTTTCCTTAATTCAGGTTCTTTACTATTATTTCTCTTATGTAAACTGCAGTCTTCCATATGGTATGGCTATCGCCAGATTGGCCCATACATTTTGACTTCACTCATCCAAAATGGCTTTTGTCAATCAAGGTTTTCACATAAAGCTTTTTTAGTAAGATATAGAAAGTCTAGATTAGTTTATCAGTCTTGTTATAACTAGAGCACGGGTGTCAATCTCAAGGCCCATGGGTCAGATCCGGATGCTTAAATCCGGTCTGTGGGGCCAGCCTGGAAGTATCAAAGGACCAGCCCGTAGTGCCTCTCGTGGGTAAAACGGGCGATGTGTGCCTCCCCCTGGTGCCTCATTTGCACCCTTCATGACCTCCTGCAGCACTCTGCCCACTGAAAGCAGGCTGAAATCGGGCCAAAAAGCAGGCCAAAAATGGCTTAAAAAACATGGCCTGTTTTCGGCCAGCCAAGTGCTGCAGGAGGCCATGGAGGGCAAAAATGAGGCATGGGGGGGTCGTGCATAGACCCCCCATGCCCCATTTTGGCCGACAGGGTGCTGCAGGAGGCATCCATCCTGCCTCCCCAACACCTCCGGCCCACAGAGGAGAACTACAATGCTGATCCAGCCCTTGAAGACACACCTGAACTAGAGCATATTTATCTTTAAAAATAAAAATAGGTATGTGTAAAGAAAGCTACCACAGAAACTTTCTGAGTAAATGTAATGGATATTGAAGTAGAGTAGTAAGGGTACTAGGGGTAAGTGTTCATATAGTTTAGTTACTCATTAAATTAAGACAATGAGCCTAAGATTTGGACAATGAAGAAACTATATTAAGTAGGATCCCAAGGATCTCTTTGGGAATTTATATCTTTTGAACAACCTGACATAGCGGTCAAGTCTGTTGATAATGCCAAAGAACAAAAGAAAGAAAGAAATGGGGTTCCAATGGTCTCTCCAAATCCAAAAAAATGATAATGAATTAGTAAATTGGTTTCAGTGTAAGTAAATATTGATTGTCATAAGTCACGAATTTGCATGCATAATAACTGGAGTTGGGCTTGTGATCAGAAGAGGAATTTTAATTATAATAGAGAGTTCAATGAAAATGTTAATGCAGTATGTGATAGCTGTGAAAAAAGGTTAATTATATACTAGGAAACATGAGAAAGAGATTCAAAACTTTTGGGACAGCTATATATGAAATTAGACTCCTTGAGTTGAGTTGACCCCCTAGTGACTATGTGAACATATTCATGCAGTTTTCTTGATAACAATTTGGGAGAAATTTGCTATTGCTACATCTGGGATATTTTTTAAACTTCCCAGTCTAGCCTACAGATGTGAGATTTCACTGTGATCTCCTACTCAAGTATTAAGTCCAAATCTTAACATTTTTTGAGATCAGATCACTTCAGATAGAGACTGCCACCTGCTGAGACTGTAAATATTTAGGGAACACAAAATGTAGAGAATATAAAATGTATAGAGAATTATTGTGTTGTACATTCAAATGTATCACTGTATTAATATAAATATCAAATTAGTATTTGGAGTGGATCCTTTGAGCAAGTTGCTTGCAAAACATGGCTTAATAAATCTCCAAACCAATGTGAATTTCGTACAAATAGTTTTTGAAGCATACCCGTTGGACATCAACGCTCTACAAGCCATTGGGTAGTCTAATGTTATAAATTGTTTGACTAACTCTTTTCAGCACTACAACCCTTTCCCAGGGGTAGTTCAAATTAAAATGTCATTTAGATTCACTTATTTCAATCTGTGATATTAAATCAGTCAATAGATCATTCTGTGATATTAAATCAGTCAACAGATCATTCTGTGATATTAAATCAGTCAATAGATCATTCTGCTCTTGCATTGTAATAGTTGTAATAGTTGAATTACAATTCAACTATTGTATTCCTTGTTAAAATGATAATATAGATATGCAGTGATATATTTTTGTTATTAGAAATCTCCTCTTCAGACACTTCTCATATAATTATTGTAATATTTTCCCTTGTCCTCTTGATTAAAGGTTAAATTTTGCTCTGCGTTTAAACTAAAATTATATTCACAATACTCAAGTTTCTGATTGCATCCTCCTTCCAATTATAATTGCAAATGGAAAGAAACTTAACTTCATAAGATTGTAGGCCCTTGTTTAGTTATTAAAAGAAAATTAATACATTAGGTCTTTTGAAAAAATCCGTAGCAGTTCAGACCACTTATATGCAGTAAAATTTAAGTGCTTAAGCTGGATTAGTACTACAGAGAGATCAAAGTAATTCACAAAAATGTAATGCTCTGCTGATACGAAAGAAGGAATCTTTCAGTTTTACTTTCTTCCACATTAAAAATAAATAAATCTTGAGTTCCGTCTATGCTAATTGTAAAGAAATGTGCAAATCCTGGGAAGTTTTAATATATAGGAAATGAACAAATGAAATTACATCCATTAAAGGACTTTCTGTGCACCAACTGCATAACTATTAAAGAGAAATAGCTTTTGAGAAAAAAAAATCTGGTAGCAACACGAATTCTGCATCACACACTACTGAATATACAAGTAGTCCTTGATTTACGACCACAACTGATCCCAAACCCTCTGTTGTTAAGTGAGACATTTGTTAAGTGAGTTTTGCCCCATTTTGTGATCTTTCTTGTCACTATTGTTAAGTGAATCACTGCGGTTGTTAATAACGTGGTTTTTAACTGGCTTCCCCATTAATTATGCTTGTCAACCGGTTGCAAAAGCTGATCTCATGACCTTAAGGCGTTGCAACTGTCATAAATATGAACCAGTTGCCAAGCATCTGAATTTTGAACATGTGATCAGGATGCCACAATGGTCATAAGTGTGAAAAACAGTCACAAGTTACTTTTTTCAGTACCATTTTGTAACTTTAAACAGCCACTAAAGGAACTTTTGTAAGTTGTGGACTACCTACACAAGGGTTAAATTCCGTTAGAATGAGACAGACATTTTGCCCATCTAAATAAATCTTTCAGATTTGCTTTCCCATACATTTGTTGTTGTTGTTGTTGTTTTAAAAAAAAAATCCCTTCAGAGTAAGTTATGGGGGGAAAAATGCTTTTTAAAAATTTTTAAATGAAGGAAATGCTGATGTCCACGGCAGGTGCTTCTTAGGCACAGCCGTTTAGGGTCAGGGTATCAAAGGCTTACCTGCTGTGCTTTTCTTTTCCGATGTTAATGTGCTGGTTGGAATTGGCTGAAAAGACTGTCAGGCCGTCCATCGTTCACAGCTTCCCAGCAAACATAAAGCCTTCGCAAACTGCTGGAATCACATACAGGATGGTGTGTATGTGTGTGTGTGTGTGTGTGTGTGTGTGTGTTTTGTACCAGGTTTTGTATCCCGGTATGGCTGTTTTGCTGAAACGATGAAGAGGACTGCCTCGAATCAAAGTCTGCGTTTGCCGCTCAAGGCTCAGGAGGATGAACTGAGCTCACCTCCTCCTCAACTGCTTTGCCAAGGTGTATCAGAATTGCCCTCAGCCGACCAACTAAGATTGGCTGTTTTTGAAGGCGTGGTACTCCAGCCCCAAAACTTTCCCTAGGTCCCATTACTGTCCCCAGAGGACAGGAAGGACAGGGCTGCTTAACCCCACGTTACTCTTTGACCAGAGTTCCACATTTACATTTTGGCAGCCTTCCTTGTAGGGAGGAAAATGCTACTTGAGGCCACAGGTTGTTTTCCTAGCTCTGCTGCCTTGTTTTCATACGTGGGTCTCTTACACAAAAGAGCCAGCCAGGTGCAGTGGTTCGGCTGCTGGCTTAGAAACCAGGAGTCAGGGAATTCTAGGCCAGCCTTAGGCAGGAAGGCCAGCTGAGTCATCTTGGGCCTGACCCTCCCCCCATCTCAGCCCAATCCACCTCACAGGGTTGTTGTCATGGGGGGAAAAAAGGGATGAAATCAGTATGCTTAGTGCCTTGACCCACATATAAAAAAAGTAAATAAAAAGCCAATAATGATGAGAAAAAATAGTGTAGACCCGCAGGAGATAAACAGATGTAATATGTGCATAGCCTGACGCTGGCTGAGCTGGGCAAAGTGCCAAGCTTTACACAAACATCAAGTTAGATTTTAACTTAGACTGATTTCCATTTCAACTGTCAAATAGAGGCTTCAACATAAAGTTCCAATCTCAGCTGATTTGAGGGCGCCCTCCTACGCAGCCAAAAATATAGAGTGATCCAAACAGTGTTGATTGTGGTTTGAGATTCCTCAGGACGACTGTTCGGGATAACATCTTTTCCTCGGCACGATTTTGGGTTGACCACTGGCTGTAAAAATCCACTTACTTTCTGCACGTTGTTTTTCAAGGCCAGTAGAACAAATCTATTTACAGTCATTATGATTTGGGGACCCTTTTGGGACCCTTAACACACAATGTAGCATTTTCAAAATAAGGACTATTTGCAGCAGAGGTAGTTTCTGGTGTTGTCTGGCCCAATATTTTGCAGTCGTGTAACTTAAGTCACGAACTGCTTAAATTTAAAATCTGTGGAGTGGATGGAATATAAGGAAGCTCCCAGTTTACAGATTACATGCAATTCTAGAGCCAATCCACAGGGTTGGAAATTTGCCTAAGAACGTGACAGCATGAAGACTGTAGGGAAATTTTTCTTGCCCCATAATGCCTCCTGACTGAGTATGAGTCTCACGCTCAAAATCCTCATAAGGAGTGGGTTTTGGGGAGATAGAAATGGAGCTGATTTGTGAGAAAGAGATTTTCTGAAGTATGATGGTGTCAAAGTTTTAAAAAGAACCAATACATGTCAGATCCTCCATGAAACGATCCTATATTTGTTATAATATTCCAGTGGTTAAGTAAGGAACATCAAGAAAGGCTCAAGCAAAGGATTATATATCCACCCCTTCTTTGTTAGTTAACCCTGCGTATTCTTGCAACAACTTTTGGAGCTAAAAAAAACAACCTTAGGCTTCCCCAATAATAGTCCAGGGCAAACTACAGCCTGCAGGCCACATCCGGCCCTTTGGCTCTCCCTATCTGGCCAATATCCCTATTGGTTTGGCCCTCCCAGTTTTGCATGTGGCCCCTTGGTAAAATTAATTGCCTACCCCTGTTCACTAAGGTGGATGAAGATCACATTTGGAAAGAATACTAATTAAAAGCACTGAGAGCATTTTGTAAACTTCACAAAAACTGGGCCAAATTCCCTACAGCACAGATTGCTCCCATACAGGAAGTGATCATTTAACATCTGTTCGAAGTTTGGACATTCTAAATCAAAAATCAAAAATCAAAGAGACATCGTGAGAGAATTGTAACCAATTCTTGCACTTGCACTTTTGACCATCACATTGTCCCATGATTACATGAGCAGCATTTGTGCGCTTCCCAACTTGGCTTGTAATAAAGTTAATAGAGAAGGTAGAAGTGAAATCATACATCGCAGTCATATAATGTTTTGCTAAGCAACTGTGAAGATTTGCTTAACAACCAAAGGGGAAATGAAGGTGTAAGTTTATTTCATGTAGCTTATCAATGGAGTTAGCTGTCCCAATTTTGGTCACTAACAAGGATTACTTGCATTTACTTATTTGAATCCTAAGTATTCTGAAACTCTTCACCCAATTAAGGTGATGGGATTTCATCCATGAAATGCCCTCCCTGCCTACACTTAACTTGGTACTTCCAATTAAGATTGTTTCAATACCCGCTTCCATTTGAACAACTATTTTCTCAACTTTTTAAAAGCTAAGAGTATTTTTAAGAACTGTACTGAATTATTACAAATTGCTATTTAATTGATTGATTGATTGATTGGCTTGCTTGTTTGTTTGTTTCCGCAAATAAATACACCATCTATTCTTGATGTCTCTTCAATGTTTACAAAAATATAATTAAATAAAACAAAACACCAGCAGCAGAAAGGATGTTAAGCTCTGAAATGTCAGGGTAAAATTGTTTTCATTTCCCCAAGGCTGTAATTAGGAAGAGGTCCACTTTAATTTGAAAGCCTATTTGTTCCTTAATACTGTATAGACCTTGCCATAGAAAAATCAGAATTATAATCTTGTTACCAAGATAGCAAAATCTCCTTGGGTTGAATCTTGTACAGAGCTTTGGAAGACAGTAGGTTTTTTTTCATGCCTTCCCTGTCAGGTCTAAAAGCTCTCACCGGCTACTCTTTCTACTTCTTGTCCTCTATCTGGCTTAAGAGTACGTCTTCTGCTTTCTGGCCCCAGCCCCATTCTTCATCTCTGGGGAATGACAGGAATTGCTCTAGCATCTGCAGTTCTAAGGTGTGAGTTTTGGTACCAGCTCCAGCTGGTACTGGGAACCTGAATGAGATCTGCTTCAAGGACCTTTGATTTCCTAGTGATAAAAATCCCAGATCTGCCAGCACTGTTTTCTCCTCACCAAAAGTCGTCTTCTTGGTTCTCCATCAGGACTTTCCTTTCTTTCATTCTACGCAAGGTGAGAGACTCCTCTTTCTGGTCCCTCAACTATTTGACTTCGGGCATCCATTCTCTTCCTGTGATCAAGAGCATTGCCTACCTTGTATCATAGGAGGAGGGTCCTGCTTTGATCTCTCATTAGCCACAGCAGTTAGATTCAGGAAAAAAAAGGGAACTGATTCAACTGATTATAACAATAAAATATAATGTCCACAAATATCTTGAGATTTTGCTGAGAAAAAAACCACAAAATTACAACAATGAGAATATACCAGAAGCTATTTCCTCATACTTTTGTTCAGCAACTTACATCTTTCTCTACTTTATTAAAAAAACGATCTTGTTATGGGAATAATTTTTGTTGCTTCTTGTTGTTGTTCTCAGTTAAGCAAATAACATCAGGTTTCCACTCCATGCAATAGTCTTGTATTCACTTCTTTGGGAGTAAATGCCGTTCAGGCAAGTAAGCCATGTCACAATATGATTGTTTTCCAAATTTCCTTAATACTAAACCTAGATAGAGCGGCAGACAAGCAAGCTGGCAGGCAGACAGATGATAGAGTCTTGCTTTAGTGGAGTTTCAACTTTCAGGTTTAGTAGGAACAACCATGCTGGGTGGAGTGACATTGCAAAGCTTCAGAATGCCTCAGACTCTTGTAAGGAGAGATAGGACCAAGTTCAGAAGCCCATCTCTTTTCAGTAAAAAATCCTGAAAAAAGTATCTTTGTTTTTGGTGTATAAGTATGGTGGATTGTTGGTGTACAAGAGTAACTTTTGGGGTTAGGGTTAGGGTTAGGGTTAGGGTTAGGGTTAGGGTGTGTGTTGATACATTCCTAGAAAGGTAGCAATGCTTTTCATTAGCTATATTCTTTCTCTTCTTTGCTTTCCTGCCCTGGACAAAACTAGTCTTTCTCCAAGGGTTTAAAATCCTACAGAGCTAGGCTGGATTCCAAGATGTCTTGATATATGAAGTAGACCTTAGGGGAAGGCATTTCTCTTAGGATTTGCTGTGTTCAGGGACAGTACACGGAGTACTTGTGTAACCAAGATTCCTTCTTTCTCATATTTTGCTCTTGGAGTGACCAAGAATCCCACAGTCCTATACAGGTAGTCCTTGACTTAAGACCACATTTGAGCTCAAAATTTCTGTTACTAAGTGAGACATTTCTTAAGTGAGTTTTGCCCCATTTTATGATCTTTCTTACCACAGTTGTTAAATGAATCACTACAATTGTTAAATTAATAATATGGTTGTTAAGTGAATCTGGATTCCCCATTGACTGTGCTTGTTAGAAGGTGATCACATGACCCTGGGTGATCACATGACCCTGGGATTGCAACCATCATGAATATGAATCCGTTGCCAAGCACCCCAATTTTCATCACATAACCATGGGAAGCTGCAACAGTCGTAAGTGTGAAAAACAGTCATAAGTCACTTTTTTCAATGCAATTGTAACTTCGAATGGTCACTAAATGAACTGTTGTAAATTGAGGATTACCTGTAATCAGGATCTCCTTGTCTGAGAGTTAAGGGGTTAGCGACTCCTAAAGTAAGTCTGGTTTAAACTTAAACTTTGCTGTAATTTTTATTCTTCCTGTATATCTAACATGAAACAAAATGATCTGTCAACTGTAAGTTTATCTTTTGTATGAGGAGTTCTGCGCAAAATTAATTCAGAGAAAATATCAATACTAATTTGCAGAGAATATTTAATATGGGAGAAGTTTATGTTGGAATACAAAAGTCAATTAAAGTCAAATTCATTAAAATAAAAACCAAAAAACCTGAAAAGCAACATTTCTACAGCATGTAGTGGGGATGTTATTTTAAGATCCCAGTGAAACAAATATGCAAAATGTAATTAGAAGGAAATTAGAAGGAAAAAACTCTTTTTGCATATTAAAAAAAGAACACCTGTTTAGGCAAGGTTCAACTATACCTGGATGCAGTTTGGAGATTTGATTTACATTTGTGATTTAGGATTCAACAGCTAACTAATTCAATTCATGCTACTATAAGATTTGATTTAAAAAAATGATGTGTATCCGTAGGCTCTAAAAGAGGAGTTTCAAAAGATGCTTTGTTTTGGCAAAATGAGATGAAAACATCAGCTCTGGAAGGCAGGTAATCTGAGGTTAAAGCAGTTTTTGCTGCTTGGAGATTTCTATTTAAAATCAATCAATCAATCAAACAAACAATCCAAAAGCTATAATAGGAAAATACTGAAATATCTTCAGCTGCTATAAATCTTGACAGAATGGGATGAAAATGCTGGTTATGTTGTCTGTTTCCCCCAAACGAATAAAACAAACAACACGTCCCATTCTTTTGTTAACCAAGGTCTGTTTTTCCCAGGAAGAATAAAACAAGCTCCTGTTTGATCTAATGTTACTGTGAGAAACTGCAGAAAAGCAGAGGAGGAGAATAAACATTAAAACATTTTTTTTAAAATCAAGAGACAAAAGGTGAGACCCTTGGCAACTTATCATAAATGGCAACTTAACCTAGGTGGTAAAAAAACCTGAGGAGAAGTGCTTCAAATCTCTGTTTTAATGGGCTCATTATAAGTGAAGCTGGGAAATTCCTCCAGCAGTTTTCAAGATTCTCTATTTCATCCAGACTAGCAATGTGGAAACTTTCCTAAAATCTGTGCTATTCTTGCTTCATTGACCTTGCCCTGCTACCTCAGATTTGATGGGGCTAGTCATGGGGCTCTTATTTGGAACAGCACACAAAGCAATAGGAGGAGGAGAGGGGGAAGGGGAAGGAGAATTTTAAGGTAAAACATGGCATTTCTTCACGAAGGCAGGGCTGTCAAACTCCTGGCCCACAGGCCGGATGCGTCAAGCGCTGGCCACACCCACCCCTGGTTTAGCGAAGGGGAAAAAAAGTCCCGATACATCACGTGACGCCACTGTGACGACATGAGTTTGACACCCCTGATGTAAGGCATGAGAGAAATATGTGGAACCAAAGAGTAGTTATGGTAAATATTCATCAAAAATGCAAAACCCAATTCATGCAGCTCTTATCCCTGCTTGCACTGATGCTTCATTGAGTGAGATAAGAGGGAGGGAAATAGCAGGTGGGCTTAGAGAGAGATTGAGAGCCAGTTTGTTGAGGGGTTTCGTTCCTTCTGTCTGGCCAATCTGCTAGACTTCATTCTAAGACTCCTGCAATCTCTGCAAAATGCCCTTGAATATTCTTTCCTTATGACAGCCCCATCATGTGTCCCATTGCTCTTATCAGTGTTTGTAACCTTGAATATATATGTTCTTCAGCCTCCAAAATCCCCCAGCCAGCATGCTGTCTATATTTTCTCTATTCTGCTCTCCTAGATGTACTTGGCTACCTCACTAGGATTCCTTCACCACAACCCATTTTCTATTTTTCCATAAATGTTGAAACTCCTGTTTCAGCCTCTACGGCAGGGGTTCCCAACCTTTTCTATACCCTGCACCTCTAGAATGCTTCTGATACATTCTTGTACCCCTTACAAAAGTAAATAAGTATATGCATATAATTATGCATATACATTGCATATATAATTTTGAAACTTCTAAACCCAAATTTTCACCACCACCCCTCCATAATATCGTCTTGCACCCCCGGTTGGGAACCTCTGCTCTACGCTGACAACTTCTCCAGCTCAAGATGGATTGGAGGGACTGAAATGTATTACTGGTTTCTTAGCAACTTGTGGCCATTATGTTTTATTTCAGTCAACAGATACTAAATGTTCAAACCAACTAACATGGAGGTCAATAAATTCATTCAACAATGAAAAAGTTTGGAAACCTCTGAAACTTTTGGAAGGATAATTTAGCACTTACTTCTTAAAGGCCCATGTTGACCACTGTTTGAGGATATCATGTGGTGTTTCAGTTCATTTTAAGAAAGCCACTCATTGGCATAAAAAGCAGAAAATAAGGGAAAGGAAATTCTCAATTTAATAGACCTCCATAAAGCAAATCTTAAATTTCAGATATAAAAGGCAAAATTTCATTCAATACCCTCCAGAAATGGATTTGACAGCTGCATCAGACAAGGCACCTAAACTTATATTAAATTATGTAATATTTATATTTACATCAATTTGTATAATTTCTGAATTGCTGGATTTTGCACATCCATATTGTGGGGCCTGATATAGAGTTAGCCATTAACAGTTATTCATGAAAGGCATAAACAAATAATAATAAAAAAAACCAAATGTCATATCCACTGTAGCCTTTTATTGCCAGATTGGTGTACTGTACCAGTGGTCCCCAACCTTTGCAGCTTGGTAGCCCAATGGGGGCGGGGGCGGAGCCAAGGTGTGTGAGCGGCAGGCTGGTGTATATGTGCATGTGTGTATGCGGCTCGACTTGTGCACATTGAGCTATGGATGCATGTAAACACATGCTGATCTGCCACTCACACAAGCGAAGCTGCGCATGCGTGCCTACCAGCCTGCCACTCAGACAGCTGGTTCCAAACAGGCCACATCCAGAGGTGGGATTCAGCCAGTTTGGACTGGTTCAGGTGAACCAGTTGTCAAAATTCTGCCCAGTTTGGAGAACTGGCTAATCCCACCACTAGCTGGCCCCACCCCACCTGGTTTTTAGGCCATTTTTTGCCATTTTTAGGTGAAAAACAGCCCCCCAAAATGGCCTGGGAAACAGCCTGAAAATGGCCGAAAAACAGGCCGAAAAATGAAGATTTCAAATCTTCAATTTTGGCCATTTTCTGGCGTCTTTTCTGGGCATTTTTGGGATGGTTTTCAGCAAAAATGGCCCAAAAAACAGCCCAAAATGGCCCCCAAATGGCTGGAAAAAACGGGCCAGAAAACAGCCAAAAACAACCTGGGAAACGGCCGAAAAACAGGCTAAAAAAATGAAGATTTCAAGTCTTTAATTATCTCTCTTGAAGCTGTAGAACAATCTGGATTTGAAAGGGGAAGAGGAATTTGTAGCTTGTGTGGGCACACACTTCAGACCTCTAATACATCACGCCCATTGTGCTTTTTCCCACTCCGCTGCACAAATCTTTTAACCATTTGCTGGCAAACACAAATTGACCCTTCACCCCAAAGCATATTCCCCCTTCTGAATTTGGATTATTACACAACCATATGAAATAGTATAAAATCACACTACTAAGCATAGTAACACCTGGACTATAGCAAAACTTTGTGAAAAAAGTTGATATAAGTTCCCATACCCCATATATAGATTATGTTGAACAAATGTAATGTCTTTGGGTTGATTTAAAGCCAAGATATGAAAATAAGCAAAACAAGAAAACTTCATCAAAAACTTGAATTGCCATAATATTGTCTTCCTAAAGCCCCGTTTCCTTCTTTGCTCCAGTTACAATTTCTGCACTAATAAACTTTATGTCCGGTTTTAGAACCAATTCTGAGAAAACAAGCTTGAAAGAGGGTCAAAAATCCTTCTGTCCTCTTGGACCTTTTCCTCATATCAGTACATCTCTTTGCAAAACAAGTTGTGCTTTAAAACAGGGGGTCTCCAACCATGGCAACTTTAAGTCTGGAGGACTTCAATTCCCAGAATTCCCCAGCCAGCTGGCTGGAGAATTCTGGGAGTTGAAGTCTGCCAGGCTTAAAGTTGCCAATGTTACAGACCTCTGCTTTAAAACACACATCTGTCTGATCAAATAGCCCTACAGCAAGAATATCAAACTGACGACCCTCGGCCCAGATGCAGGCCACGCCCACCCAACCTCTGCGAATGGGAAGAACATTGTGAAATTTCACGTGATGGCAACTTGAGGCCACACCTGTGCCCTACAGCATTTGAATTAGCTCAGAAAATATCAAATTTCAGAAAGTGCTAAAATATCTGATTCTGCGACAAAAACTTTCTCTAACAATTTACCAAATTTTAATCACCTGGTAACAGGTTATCTACATTGTCCTGCTCAAATTTGTTTGTATAACCCCCCCAAAAAAAGGGGGGGGGGAGTTTTCTTTATGTTAATTCAACAATTAATGTTGATGAACTCTGATTTATGGATTAGCATGTTTTACAAGCCAGTTATGATTTAATACATTATGATTAAATAAATATGGTTTAATATGGCTTTGTAAAAGATTCCAAATATGTATTTGCCTGGGCATTAATCAAACTTAGGCCATCTAAACTTCAGCTGCATAATATCCTGGGTCTTCTGGAGTACACGGTCACATTAAATCAAATAAACTGAATTAAGTTAACTTTCTATCAGATTGTGCTTTAATTAGGTACACATCATACCAATTTATTATTTGACATTATTTCCCTTAATCCTTTCACAAAGTGGAATAAATTTGTCCACATCATCAGATTTTTGTAGCAATTATCACCCTCATCACTTTTATACGTGAACTGTTAAAACGGTCATTGTTAATTAATTAATGTAAATGCATGGTGAACGTGCTACATGTGTATGGATGTGATCATTTTGTCAACCAGATAAACTAAGCATCCTCAGCCAGTTTAGAGGAAACTTTATCCCAAGCCTGATTATAAACTTTAAACAACCAAAGTTAATTTGTGTTAAGCAACAGTAGGCTTTGAATCTAAATCTATATATTATCCTGGAAATATAAATGTCATTTTAGCGCTTGCCATTCATTTTCACTTACAAATTTGTTTTCTTCTGCTAAATTCTTAAGAAAATGACTGAGTAGCATGGACTATACCAAAATGCTGACTTAGTTATTTCATCTTTCCACACTACTAAGTGAGGTCTCTCTCACATACAGATGTACCCTATCTACCACTCCCACTGAGTTTAATTTAAGGGGGGTGGTTCATATTATTAATTGCAAGCCCATCCCTCTGCTGTGCTGAATCTGGGTGCAAGAACGTAGCAACTGCAGTGAACAATTCTTGTCACCACGATATATATATATATATATAAAAAAAGACGTTAAGATTCTAGAAAGTGTGCAGAGCAGAGCAACAAA
>JANHFL010002724.1:125927-153801 GCA_032468155.1 Oxyrhabdium leporinum | reverse complement strand
TTTTTCAAGAGGCAACTGGACTTTCTGGTTTTTCTTTGAAGATGTTTCTCTTCTCATCCAAGAAGCTTCTTCAGCTTGAAATGTGAATGTTTCGTGCTTATCTGATGAATACCATCAAATTCTTTGCTTTCAAAACCAATAATAAAATATAAACATATTCAGAGGGGCCCTTGTAGATACTAAGAACAATTATTCTGTGTACAATCTACATCTATCTATGCATTGCCAGCTTTCTTCCCAAGCACATCTGTCATTCCTCAGTGCAAGACTCCATGATTTTATTTCTTGCTTCCTTATCTTGCAGGTGTCTTATGTAAAAGCTATTGACATCTGGATGGCTGTATGTCTTCTTTTTGTCTTTGCTGCATTGCTTGAATATGCAGCGGTGAACTTTGTGTCAAGACAACACAAAGAATTTTTGAGGCTTCGAAGAAGGCAAAGGAAGCAACACAAGGTACAATATC
Source organism: Oxyrhabdium leporinum (assembly GCA_032468155.1). NCBI lineage: Eukaryota > Metazoa > Chordata > Lepidosauria > Squamata > Cyclocoridae > Oxyrhabdium > Oxyrhabdium leporinum. The sequence continues at coordinate 153,337 of JANHFL010002724.1, read as the reverse complement.
CTATTTTCAGCATAATTATAACTGCTCATATATTCAATGAAAGGAATTGAGAATTTAAAAGAAATTCATTTACTGCCAGTGGTCTTTGTAATTGGCATCATACAAATGAGGACAAGCATGCCTACATTTAGTCAATATTCAGACTGAATGGTCTTTGTACTCAAACCTATGACATTTTAACAACTTTAAACTAGTTTTGAATATTACTTCATATTTAATGTAAATGACTTTTCAGCATTTGTTCTCACCTGATACTTTTGAACATTATTCTGATAATTACGAAAAGGTTTAAATTCTGCATTAGTTGCCACGGAATCAGTCACAGTATACACCGTATCAGCTAAGTAAAGGAATGGAAGTAAAGGAATGGAAGAGCTACTGAAAATAATCTATTTATTCTGAGCTGGTTTTGTCTTGAATTTCCTCTGATATTTACCAGGCTGTTTAACTGTACTATTTTGGCTATTCATTTATTATTTAATTTGACTTTTCATAGTCCGTTCCAACTGATTTCCTTCTGAATTGCTTCCTGCAGTTCATTCTGATGCATTCACTAGCTAGGCTATTCTTTTTGTTATTTTACCTTGTTCCATATGTCACTGCATCATTTCCATTTTTATTTTATTGTTTTGCTATTTGCTGATCAACAAATTTGAGAACAGACACAGGCTGGGACTGTTGGAAATGAGGACATCAGTTCACTAAGTAAATGGCTTGGGGTAAAAGCATCATCAACATTTGGAACAATGGAAATAAAGTACCAGTCCAAATTTCTGGATAAATTGAGAGATGGACGAGACAAGAAGCTAATATATGCATGATATTATAAAATGGCAGTCACATTATTCATGAGATCATATATACTCCAGTTCTTCTAGTTTAGTTTACTTTATTGTCATTGCACCTTGTTCAATGTACATTTATGACTATAAAAATAAAACACAAACACATGTCCTTCACATTCTATACAACTGAATTGAAAACCCCTGATATTGCATTAATGTTGCATTATACAACAGAATTCAATATAGTCACTGTCCTGGGATAGAAGCTGTTTTTCAGCCTATTTGTCCTTGTTTTTATTATCCTGTACCGTCTGCCAAATGGTAATAGTTCAAAAAAAAAGGTGCCCAGGATGAGATGGATCTTTAAGAATGTTTTGAACTTTCTTAAGGCAGCCGGAGCTATAAAGCTCTTCCAAAGAGGGGAGAGGGCAACCAATGATCCTCTGGGCAATGATGTTAACCCTCTGGAGCGTGGTCCTATCTGCAACTGTGCAATTGGCAAACCATGCACAGGTGCAGTAAGTTAAAATACTCTCTATGGCAGCGGTCACCAACTGGTGGTCCGCAGAAAAATTATTTGCATTTTTTATATTGCACTAAAGCAGGGGTCCTCAAACTACAGCCCCTGGGTCGGATACGTGCAATGAATATTTGTGTTGCTGCAGAGAGTCTCCTCCTTTGGGGTCTTTTTGTGTGGGTCGGAGGGGGGCATAAATTCCAACTTGGGGTCTGCTTCAGCCCCCTGGTGTGGGGTTTTGGGCAAAGGCTGGAGGGAAGTGCCACTGGTGGTGAGGAGCCAGAGGGCCTCATTCTAGTGGGACTGCATCATGGCCTGGAATTGACTGACCATCTCAGCCTGCTGAGCCTCCAGGCACCGGTACCTGGCCTTGCATTCCCGCAGGTCTTCCCTCTGCTTGGAAAGCCTATGCTCGTAGTCCTCAGTGAGGTGCTTTTGCTGAGCCTCCTTCCTGGTCAGATCCAATTTGAACTGAGCCAGCTGTTTTGCCAACTCTTTCTTGTGGTGGCTGCTTAGCTGGCGAGGCACCCCTCAATGTGAGTGACATAAAGTTAGCCACGTCACATGCCCACCTAGCCATGCCCACCCAGCTGGTCATTAGGCAGATCATATTAGTAGTCCGCGGGATTTAAAAGTATGAATTTAGTGGTCCCTGAGGTCCAAAAGGTTGGTGACCCCTGCTCTATGGTGCAGCGGCAGAAGCAGCAGTTTTTCAATCAATTGTTGTTTCCTGAGAAGCCTCTGTTGGGCCCTTTTGACCAGTGCTGCAATGTGAGTGCCCAGGTCAGGTCCTCTTTTATGATAACACCCAGAAACTTAAAAGTGGCCACTTGCTTGACTCGGGTCTCCATTGATAAACAAGGGCTGGATGTCTGATCTATTCCTTCCATAGCCCACTATAATCTCCTTGGTGTGAGCCTTTTTGGTGTTAAGGACCAAGTTATTGTCTCCACACCACGAAAGCAACTGGTCCACCTTATTTTGATAGGCAGACTCCTCCCCTCCCCCCGGAGATGAGTCCCACCACTGTGGTAAAGAAGGGGAACAAAACAAGTGGTAAAGAAGGGGAACAAAACAGGTGGTAAAGAAGGGGAACAAAACAGGTTATGTAGAAAACAAGCACAGAGTCAGTCAAAAAGGACTCAAATTATACACTAATGCACAACGTATGAGGAATAAACAGGGTGAACTCAAAATCCAGGTACATGAGGGCACATATGATATTGTTACCATTACGGAAACTTGGTGGGATGTAACCCATGAATGGAATATATAGTTGAATGGATTTAAATTGTTTAAAAGAAACAGACCAAAATAAAAAAAGGAGCTGGGGTTGCACTATATATTAGAAATAACCATTTGCTAGTCACTTAACTAAGTTATATAGGAAACACACCACAATATTAATGGAAGACTTTAACTACCTTGACATCACTCTACACCTTGTGGAAGATCAAACAGATTCCTGATAAACCTCGCAGACAACTTTGTCTCCCAGAAGGTTAAGATAGAAACTAGAGGGTCAGCCATATTGGACTTCATTGTCACTAACAGAGATGAAATGATGGAAGGTGTTGAAGTTACAGGAACCTTGGGGGGGGGGGAGAAGTGATCATGCAGTATTGGAATTCAACATTATGCAAGCACAAGCAATAGAACAAACTCAAACTAGAGTCTTGGACTTTTAAGAGCTGATTTCAATAAAGAGAGCTTGGAAAGAATTCCATGGATGAGAATCCTCAAGGGGAAAACAACCCAAGCTTGGGTAGACTGGATGTTACAAAGCCTCCCAAGAGAAGATAATGGCAATTACTTCTATATTTCATGGATGCTGCCCTGTAATCATCTAGAGTTGAGCGTAATTTTAGACTCAGAGCATCTTTACCTTTTTTGAATGATACACCATAATATAAATAGCGCTGCTAATGAAATTAAAATCTTCAAAAATAAAATTGGTGTATAAAAATGTATTAATTAATTGAATGTGTCAAAACTTTTCAAGATTTAATTCTTTGTGTAGCATGCTGTATTAGAGCAATTGTAGACTGGTATTTATAATCATCCTAGCTAAATATAATTAAGAACTCCTTGACAAATACAATGTTCTATAGTTGAGCTAAGTGCATTTTGTTCACAAAGCTTTAGGGATTACACCTGAATTTCAAGAGAGAAGTTTAAGTAATAACTAAACAAAACTTATTTTTAGAATAGCTTTAAGACATGGTGAGATGCATTTTTTTGTTAGTAAAGTCACTTTGTATTACTATTTTTCTTCTATATAATATTAAGCAGTGGTAATAAATACTTGGAATAAAAGAAAAAATAAAAAGTGCTAAACTTTTTTTCCCTTAATAAACCACATAGATGAAAATTTTATTTAAAAGGAAAAAATTAAAACTGAAGAAGTCAGTTGTTCATTATTTTAGTATTAGTATTATTTTGAATGTTTTTCGTTGTCATATAGGATTCTGTATCTACACGCATCCAGTTCTGTATTGGATTGGGAGAATGTGATTTGTATTTCTTTCTAACAAGTTCTGTACACTCATCCGGGGTAGATATCTATCTATATCTACAGTTCATTCAGAAAGTATTCAGACTCCCTTCACTTTTATCAATTTTGTTATGTTGCAGCCTGGTTCTACAGTTTTTGAAATCCATTTTTTCTCATTAATCTACATTCAGTACCCCATAATGACAAAATGAAAACAGAATTTTATAAATGTATGTAAATTTATTAAAAAGAAAAAACTGAAATATCACATTGTCACTGTATATATCTATATCTATATATTTATACATCTATATATATCATCTATATATCAATTTCTACATCGTGTGTGTGCGTGTGTGTGCGTGTGTGAGAGGGAGAGACAGACAGACAAGACAGACAGACAGACAGACAGTATTTTTCTGTGATGGTCCATTTCTTACTGAACAACCTCCCTTAAATCTTCCCTTGATATTTACCATTCAGATAGCTTGGAAAATGAAATTTTTGGTAGGGCCTTTTGTCACCATATTAAAATAGTGGTTGTTCTTTATTAAGTTTTTGTAGTTTTATTATTGTATATTGTTTGTAGACAAACTACCTTTTATATCCTAAATGTTCCAATTGCTATATCCTAAAAATGTCCCAATGTCCTGTATCCTAAAAAGCCTAATTTCAACATTACTCTTTCCTGTCTTTTATTTTTATAATTTTAACTTTTTAAATTGGTTTTAATGATTGAATTAGGTGATTGTTAGCTTGTATTTTGGTTGTATACACTGGCCAAAGTAAGATGCACATAAAATGGACGGCTATATAAATTCAATAAATAAAATAAACAAACTGAAAACCACTGTTGCAAATATTTTAACAATTTGCAATCAATTTTTTAATGCAATAGACAAAATACAGGGACTATATCTCCAAGGACATAGTTATTCTATTAATAATCTTCCTATCGTTATATGTTGCAAAATTTATTCATATATCTGGTTCAGATAGGATTCAGCATAACTGGCTTTATTCTTATCAAATGACAAAGAATTGCAAAGACATATTATTACAAAAATATAAAGCATATTTGGTTGTTTAATTCAGCGCATCATTATTTTTAAGTGGAAATGTTTAACATGCAGATTTTCCCCCACTGCCTTGCTAGGCTTGGAAAATAGATACTTCCTCTTCCTTTCTGTCAGAATAACTACTGAAAAAAACATCTTCCTTTTTTTAGAACCATCTTCAAGATTGCTGCAATCATTGTCACCAAAGAGGAGACAATTTCTTGCTTTCTTCTCTTTCCTAGCAAGTCTGTTAAGATAGCTGACTTCCCACTGATGTTAGTAGGGTAGGAATGAAAAAAATGGAGAAGGATCTTCTAGATTATCTGAAGAGCTAAGGCTCACCAGTGAGGTGAACCTTTTGTGCTCTTTATGTCAAATATTTGAAAAATGTCTAGCTTGACTCTGCTGGCTTTGTACTCTTGTCTCCAAACAAAAGAAAAACAATTCTTTACATATTCATTTCTTTTAAAAATGGGCTCCAATCATGTGTAATGCTATGCATTATATAAGGAAATGTCAAATAATTACAAAAATGAAATATGAATAAATCAAACTCATGTTCTATGTTGTCTACTTCCTCCGAAAATTGCACGAGAACAGGGGCATACTTTTGAGAACAGCTGTTGTTGAACGTTGGTGAACACTGGCATGTTGCCCGAAACATATTGGGGCGAGGGTGAGGGTAGGTGTGCCATCATTGGCCTAGACATTGCTTGGCATCAAGAAGGTAACTTTATAAAAAAAACTCACACTCTTTATAATTGAAGAGGTTGATTGTTCATCCACTACATTAATAAAAGCTTGGAAATGTGGGTGTTATTGAAATATTAAAGGGAAATTGGCAGGGGGAGATGTAAATTAGTCTACAGTATAGAGCAGATTTCTACTGGGTTTTCTAGGAAGGCTATGAAAACTTATATTGGGTTTTGGGACTGTATATGAACCTCTCATTGCATAGTAGGAACAGGCTAAAGTAATCTGCTTTGACATAATACAGAAAGAATCATTATTTTCAATAAATAATATCTAGACATTGTAGGAGGAGAGTTGTTTTAGTCTATGATGGCAAAAATCAAGAGGAATCTGGAAGTCCCCGTTTATTTATTAGATTTTTATTCCACCTTCCAGGTAACAAAGTTTATGAATTTTAATAACAGGGGTTAGTTAGAAAAAGAATTGTTAGACTCCTAATTTTCAAATAACATCTATTGCATAGTGCAAATTCCTGTGAGCTGGAACTTTTGTATTAGTAAGTGTAAACGTGTCCTCAGACAGGCAGAATACTGTATCAGGTATCAGAATTGTATTTGAAAAATCTATACAAAATTATTTTTGTAATATTATTTTACCTACCTTTATAGTAAGAGACCTGAAAATATCATACACCATAAAGTATAATACACCATAGATATAGATACAGTTATTTATATTATTTCTAAGTCGCTTTTGGTGCACCACTGTACCCTTTTTTGCCTTACATTTTGGATTCATATATCATTCTTTTGAAACTTTATATAGAGATTCCCATTGTATTTTGACAATCTTTCAATCTCATTCTAGAGAATATGATCAAATAAAAATTGAAAATCAATGTTTTCGAAGAGGCGAGGCAGGAATGTCTTCCTTGACTTAAATTAGTCTATGTGTTCTATTCGGTCAGTGCTGTAAGTAATACCAACCAAAGGGTTTTTTTCCCCCCTAACCTTTTTTGAGGAACATTTTGCTTAAGTTAGTTACACATTGCTCCACAAACATCAGGTTAGACTTTACGGTTTGTTTAGCTCTGAAGTGGTAAGAAGGTTGGGGGATTGGAGGGAGGTTTAGTAAAGGGAACTTTGGAATGTAAATACATGTAAGACTTGTCTGCTTTTGTTTAGCACCTCCTTAAACTAAGACAGAAAAATCGAATCAATAGCAGCATGGTGAAATACCTAAATGTTTCAGTTAAAATTTTTGGATGTTTGAAATCCTATTTGGATCCTTTTCCCAGAACTTTGGGCATTATATTCACTCAGCAGGAAACTTCATGGAGATACACTTTTGAGCAGAAAGTATTTGGCGGTGCCTTTTTCTTAACTTGTGCCTTTTCTTCTTTTGAAGAAAGTAATGGCTTAAGTCTGACTGAAGAACAATCTCTCTCTTTCTCTCTTTTCTCTTTTTCTTTTTTGTATGTTCCTATAAGACTTTACTTATGGTTCATGGGTTTTTACCCACCATCTATGTTTAGAGATCTTTAGATTTTAAACAGTATATCCTACTGCAGATACACTGAATTAAAGACATAATTACATATTGCTCAAAGAACGCAAAAGCTGACGAATTATAAAGCAAACAGTTAAAATATACCATTTTTTAGAAAAAAAATATATTTCAGCAACTTAAATTGATCTGAAACACATAGAAAAAGAAGTAATTAGAAATGATTCTAAATAGTAATATTAACCTTAGTACTTCTCATTAGGAGATATTAGGTAGCAGCATATGCCCTTCAAGGTCTGTGTCAGTTTAAAATGAAGAACTAGATATATAAATTTAATGTGCAATAATGATCCTGAGTAAGTGTCCAGTAACAGGCATCTCCTTTTGTCCCTGAGCAACCCATGGATGGGAAGACATTAGCCTTTAGAAATTATTAGGCATTGGGTCTAAAGCGAATGCAAGTCTCTTAACCTCTTTCTGCTCCTTTGTTTTAGTTGAACATTTTGATTTGCCACTGTCTAATTCAATTTACAAAGGAGAAAGCTGCTTTTCTTTCACTGTACTATACTTTTATTCTAGAGATAGGAAAGAACAGATATTACTTTGCAGGACTTCAGTCTTATCGGATATACCATGTCGCTGATATAAAATTTAAGAGATGGAGGAATTTGTCAAAATAATTGAATAATATGATGAAATGCCTCTCTCTCTATTGCCTTTTAAACTTCTTACCACACTCTTTTCTATACGTTCTACTAAAAAAAATGTGGTATAAATATTCATAATAATAAATAGTCTGGTTTGATAATGTTTCTTGGGTATAATATAATTTTAAGGGCACATCTGGTTTCTTTTTGTGTTTTTGATTAACAGTAAATTATAAAATTAAGTGCTGGTTGGATGTAGTGAATTAGTGAAAAAGGCATTAGTGAAGGTTTGTCATCTTCAATTGTATGTATAAATGAAAATGTCTTCTTATTGTTCTGACATCTCTTCACCATGAGTCATATTAAAATAAAATTTCCATAAAAGAAACTGATGATAAAACATTTTATTTCACTACTACTAGAGAACAAAATAAACCATTTGGTTTGAAGCAGCAACAGAGAACTCTGTTATTTGTGGCCTGAGCGGCAGTATCTGATCTGTGATTTGGGGGATAAACCCATCTAGTATTGTTTGATGACTTTTAGTATAATATGGATAAGAAATACTTTTTAACAAATAGCAAAGTTTTTGTAGAATCCAGAAATTAATGCTCTGATCAGGAATGAGTGTACACAGTGTTTTTAAGCTTTGCAATCTAGTTTTATGCATGTTAGCAATACCTTTATTGATGCAAGGAAGCTTTGATACACATCAGGACTCTGGAGAATCTCCAGGGATAGGAGATTCTCATCTTTTACATGTGAAGGGTGATTTTAAAAAATGAGGCTACTAATTTGGCTGAATAAGAGCCATTAAACTCATTACACAGTAGCCGTGCATTTATTGGCACTTTCAGGCTAGCACAAAGTTCTTATAATCAAACAGGCTATCTTTTCCCATGTTTCTACAAGCTTGCAGATAAGCTGCAACTTCTTTAAGAATTGGGATAGTCAACTCCGTAAGGCAGAGATAGCCTGATAACTTTACTAACCTCTTTTGTAGCTTCCAGAGAAAGTAATTTAAATTTTTCAGCAATACTAAAATCAGTTGATGACAGCTTCAGTTTGCCAAACATGCACAAAATTCTTATCTCTGTTTGATAGTGAAATAGTCTTTACCATGCATTTTCCATCCTGTAAATCCATAGTGGATTTAGATGACTGTAAGCTCTTCTCAAGGAATTGGAGCATTTTCAACATAAAGAAAATGGGATTTTCTCATGGGCTAGAAGTGGCTCAGGAATGAGCTTAGTTTGATAGTATTTTAACTGGATTCATAAAATAAAGAATATAGAACAAATAATGGAGTTTCATTGGTAATCAGTTTTTAAGAGCGTCTTAATTAACAATAAGTATTGACAACAACATTTCAAGCAAAAAAAAATAGTTTACAGTTGAATTATTCACACTCATACTTTAGAAATAGAATCAGCAAGAAAATGCATGATTGAGTAACAGTCCTGTATTCAAGTTATACCAGTTGATTACAAGGGTCAGGTTTTAGAGGCTGATTAGCAAGGTATAATATATGCTTCAGCAAAAATCAATTATCTAGAAAGGCAGTTACCAAAACAGAATATAGTTCAAAGTATAAGGAAAGTTATTGTTGTCGCTGATTCTCCAGAGTAGATCTGCATCCTGATTTTGACTTGGACATGGACCATGATGGACATGGACCATGGACCATGAATAGACTTGAGTCAGAACTTTTCATTCAGAAAACACCATGATCCATACCCAAGTCAAAATCAGGATGCAGGTCAACTCTGGAGGATCTCCTGGTTCCTGATTAGATGAGTATCCCCATGACACTATTTCTTGAAGGCTTCCTCTGCCTTGCCATTTTTTTCACTTTCATTGTTTTCATAAACTTGAAGGCATGCAACTTTACCAGGTCGATAATCCAAAACAAAGAGTTGGACCAGTGGGAACTGGTTGTGGCAGGAGTTCTGTGATGGGATTTCATGAGCAAGAATCTCATCCCACTGTTGCTCTTATATAAATGCATAGATGAGGATTGTTTCAGGCAGTTCATGACATATGCAAACTGCTTGTATAGTCTGTGTTATTATGAAATTTACAACTGCTGACAATGATAAGCATTATACAGTTTTATTATAAGCTGCTGGAAGAATATTTCACAATTTTTGTCTATGCAGTAAAGAATCTTTGAGACAGCAGAGAAAATGCAGAGTACTTTCCAACAATTATATTTACTTTCTGTGACATCCAACCTTTAAGGAAATATGAACTCTTAACAAGATTACCACAGTTTGCCAAAATGAAAAAGAATCTTTTTAAATTTAAGAATGAATATTGTTTTTGACAGCCATGAGTGCCAGCTGAAGTTAACCTTTATGCATCCATGAAAGTAGGCTTTTGTCCGCTAAATCTTACAGTAGGATTTTTTAAAAAAGATGGCCACTTTAACATTTCAATACATTTTAGAGGGAGGAATATTTTACAATTTGTCTTGATTTTTATTTAATAATTTGATTTAATTTAATGTTTAAATAGCATAGAGTCAATTTTAGCAAAATACTCTGTACTTGTGTTACTCATTAGATTTTCTAGCTTTCTAATTACCATTATTATTTGGATTCCCTACCCCACAATTACAAATACATTTGGACAATAAGCATAGCATTTGTCAGGATCCCTAAGACTTAATTAGTAATTGGATTTACTCTCTTCAAACATTTGTGATAATAAAATCTTTCTTAAAATTGTGAAATAGCTTGTGTTGATTGTGCTGTAGTGGGGTGAGTGGTCAGGCACTTTTTGATAAAATTCTGTAGGTATCTATTTTCTTGGAAAATGTTGTATAGGCAGTCTATTTTCTTTTTCTGGTGTGCCGGGTTGTTGCAGTACATTTTTTCTCATCTGAATAATGTTCTTACAAACCTCCTTTTGTGGGAGGTTGGGTTGTTACTCTGGTAATAGAGAACTTGGTTAGTGTGGGTTGTCTTTTGATAGACCTGCATTTCCAATTTGCCCTTCTTTCTCCTGGTGAGGAGCATGTCCAGGAAGGATAGTGTGTTGTTGTTTTCTTCTTCCCTTATAAATTTTATACCTTTGAAGATGTTGTTGATTGTTTCACATGTCTTCTCTAAAGTTGTTCCTTCTTTATTATGACAAAAATGTCATCTACATTCTGTATTACATCTTTTGGATCCATACTTTTGTATGTGTGGGAGTGCTGTAGTTTCTAGATGCTGCATTAGTCTTAGTCTCTGTTCTGAGTCTTGAGAATAGTGATGTCATGGGTGTTCTTCTGGGTTTTTTTTTGTTTATTTGTAATGATAGACATTTACATATTTTGAAATATTTAATTATAGCTGTCTCTCTATAATATTGGAGCTATCTATACATATTATTTGAAATTTCCACAAGTAAGGAAAATAGTCTACCTATAAGAACAATGTAATCATGTTTCTCATCCTTTCCTGTGTTTCTGCAAATGCTTAGAACAGATCAATTATTTATGACACTTTTCTGCATTCTAAACTTCCTACCTCTTGATTGCCATTCTCTATTAATGACTGGCAGAATGGAGAAAAGCTGAACTCCTTAGGGCATAAAGTAATAGCTTTCAACCTCGCATAAGGCTGCTGTATTAGTTGACACTCAGGTTTTTCAGAAAACATCTAGTTCCTGCTTAAGTTTCAGAATATCTTAATAAAAAACACTCAAAATGTTTTTGCATAATGAACTTGCTCGTACTTAATTTCTATGGTGCAATATCTCTATTTTTTATTTTATTCTTTCTTAAGTTGTGTCCCAGGTATTGCTCAGCTGCTTTCAAATGTTGTACAATTAGAAGTATGTTCCATGGCATTGGTTAAATAAAAAAATTGTACGTTCTTAATATAATGCAATTTCAAGAAATAAAACATGTAACATTGAAAGCATTCAATCAGCTAAAATATCACAGATTTTAAAGAGTTTTTACCTTTCCTTGGAAGAGTTTTCCATAGTTTGGGCATCATTCAAAAAGAGCCCTCATTGGAAATTAATAGCAATAGCACTTAGCAATATACCACTTCACAGTGCTTTATAGCCCTCTCTAAGCAGTTTACAGAGTCAGCATATTACCCCCAACAATCTGGGTCCTCATTTTAACCACCTCGGAAGGATGGAAGGCTGAGTCAACCCTGAATGTATTGACAGTCTAGTACTTCTACATAAATAAGATTCCAAAATGTTAAAGAACTCTTCCCGCATCTGCTCCCAATACTACTGACACTAGTATATTATTCCTTCGCAATTAGTTTGAACTGTACTTATAATGCTGTTATGTTCCTGCCATTGGAAATAGCTTCCAGAGTAAATTCTACCGGAAAATGTCATTAAAGGTGTAGTAGAAAATTAACTCTGTATAGTCCATCTGTCTTTCTCTCTCTTTCTCTCTCTCTTTTAGCCTTTCTTCCTGTTTAAACAGATTTTTCCATCTACAAATCCTGCTTGAACATTGAAGAAGATTCAGATCTTCATAAAAGGTCGGTGGGCAGGAAATTATAACTTTCTCCTGTTGGCTAGATTCCTTGTCAGTTGTTCTCTATTTATAATTTTTCTTCAAACCATATTTAGCATGACACAATTTATCTGTCTTTATAAATTCAGATAGATGCTTTAGATACTGTTATTTCATATGCTTCATGATAAACCACATGGATTCAAGAAACGTTCTAAAGTGAGTCCATAACTTCCACTAATTTGGTCTCTTCAGATTGGCCTAGTCTGCACAGTTGATAAGTTAACTAATTTAAGGTGCTACAATAGCTTTAATCCCTTGTGATAATAGTAATTTCCGACCTGAAAATGATTCCACCTAGGAATCACTTACTGCCATGTTATCCAGTTCATGCCTTTAAGCATAGTTGAAATGTTTGCAAGTGGTTTGCACACAATATATTCCTCTCGCAAAAAGAATTGCCACAGCAAGTGGCAGTTTCCATCCCAGTTAAGACTTTTGTCTTGGAGCCATTGTCAATTAAATATATCACCCGATGTTACAGCACTATTAGTTTGCTCTCTAGGCCAGAGCGATCACTTTTGTGAGCAGTCATTATTTTTAAAAAAAGCAGTATTTTCAGATTGGAATGAATGACTAATAAAGTGATAAGTAGAGAAAATGACTGGGTAAGCAGAAAGAGCACCTGTCTCACGACAGCTGCAACAAGCAATATCATTGATCCAATCATTGATACAAAGTTTTGTAAATAAAGGCATCATGTTCCCACTTGGTTGATAAAAAGACATGAGAATACCTAACAGTTTACCCATCTTCTCTTTGCTTTAAAGAAATTACTGATAAAAACTGAGTTCAAGCAGGTAATTTATCCTTAGCTTTAAATTGTGCTGTATGCAGGGCACAGTGTCCCCTGGATATTTTGAGAAAATAGTTCTCAGAATTTCCAGCCAGCATAGCAATTTAGAGAATTACAGTCCTAAAACATCTGGAAGATGTGCTGGAAAAAGTAATGTACTATGATAATTACATAACTCGATAATTCATCTCAGTATCTCATTTTATTTCCAGATATAGGAATCCTTTCTGATTTTTCCCCCCTTGTTTTTGCAATATACAGCAGGTCCAACCTTTTCATGTGATAGCCTCCATGGATCAATACTGTTGCACCTCCAGTTTAAATGGAGAAAACACACACACACAAAATTGTGTGTGTGTGTGTGTGTGTGTGAATTAATTCAATGCCTAATAGACAGTCTTAGTACTTGGACAAACATTAATTTAAAACATTGTTATTACTTTGCCCATTGTGTAACTCTTTGCTTGGTGGCCTTCCCATGAAAAAGTTTTGTGTTGTTGCGAAATATTAAGTTTTCCACAAATATTTAAAACTATTTTTCAAAATAGGTTTTTTTGAGGATATTGCATCAGTATGGTCACCACAAACCAACATTCCTACATGACAACCCAATGTTATTATGTACACTTTGTTTGCATTATACTATCACTTTCCAAAGTCAACAGTAAACTATATGAATTAAATAACTATGTACTATTGCCACTTGGAGAATTTAATATTTCTGTCAAGTTGGTTTCAAGCTATTTTCCCTACCCACTGGAAAGCATGTAGTTCCATGAAATTGTTGTAAGAAACCACATTTTTAAACTTGAAATAAAAGTTTTTGATACTTGTTTTTATGAAGCCTTGGAAAATAGTATGCAGAGAAGATGGAGCAGTTATTCTGAAATATTTATTATTTTTCTAAAGTTTCCAGACTTTTTCCTGGAAATTCAAAAACGGAATGTTAAAAAGAAAGAAGCACCTTTTCAATGATTTGAGTAAAAGAGAAAAACTTTTTGAGTTTTGGATACAATGGACTAATACAACTCAGCTCCTAAAATGTTTGAATGTGCAATTTTCTGTGAATGTGACTTCCCATGCACATATATTCTTGATGTAGATGTGAACTGGGATGTCTTCACCAGTTGTTGAATGTAGCTAGGCATATGGCATGATACCAAGTATAACTAAATATATCAGTAGTAGATTATAATTTATGTGTTATTAATCTATATTACAATCTATAATCTATATTTACAGTGGTACCTTGATATTTGTCATTAATTGGCTCTGGGAGGTGCGACCAGTACCAAAGATAGGGTGGTATATTTTTTACCTTACATGAGAAATAAAGCTAAATATTAATATATATTTAGATTAAATAAAATAAAAACTTCACTTTATCTGTACTGATGAGAAAAAAAAGTGCTAAAATAGAGAAAATGGCCACAGAAAATAAGAGGGCAAGGGGTTGTGCACAGAGTAAGAACTACCATGTTATTAACGTGTGACCCTTTATTTCGGCTGGAAAGGGTAGCGAGTCATGAGGCAACTGACACTAACAAGTTGTAGCTAGTGCATCAAGCACCAAACAAATGATGAGTCCCGGGAGAAATTTTCTCCTCAAAATGCATCGAATACCAAATTCGATGAGTTTCAAAAGCAGTCAAGAACTAAGACATTTTCATCCATCTTGCACAGCAAAACTTGGCAGTGTTTCAAGCATCAACCTGTAAATGGATTCTGATGTTGGGGACAGCATGCATCCAATTCATTGGATGAAAATGACTTTTTCCCAAATGTTCTTATTAATGTCACAAGGCCTCTCACTGTCATGTAAATCTTTCTGTAATAGTTAATGTGAACGTTCGGACTTAGGACAATACTTTTGTCACTTTATATTGTGAAATATCTGGGGTTATAAAGACTTGTGAACTGGATATGAGACAGAATTTTCAATATTACCTGGGCAGGGGTTAATATGTGCAACAGTTCATAATAATTGTAGAGAAGTAAGTTGGAAGTGTGAGAATGGAAACTTGTAAACAATTCAAGTTGATGGCATCTTGTATTACTTATGTATGCAGAATAATATCTAGTAGAGATCTATGTTAAACAGTAGAGACATTCTTCTTATTATGGGTTTATTATCCACATTAGTTTAATTTCTTGTTCCAAGAGATCGGATTTCCCGTTGCTTCAGTTTTGATAGTTCAGCCAACTGGACTTTGGTATTACTTATATACTTATGCCAAATCTTTGCAGGCACGAACATAGAAAAATAAACACTTTTACAGATAATTAGAATATCTATAATTGGATAAATGCTTATCTTTTCTGTATCCTCAAAGTAACTACTATATTTGTGAAACTTATATAAGTCTGTGATGAAAATGGTGACGCAGCAGAACTAATTATATGATGCCTTGTGGCTTCGGATTATGTTCAAAGAAGAAATTGTGCTCATGCTTAGGAATTAATGACATTTTATTTTCACATATTTTTGTAAATTTAGTCAATACATATGTACACTGATCCCGGTTTGGAAAACAGCCTGCTTCACATTGGATTGATTCAGAGATCTCATAATTCAAATTCTGGACCCAAATTTGAATCTCAGACTTGAAATCTGATTCTTCCATTGTTGTTCCTGAAAATAAACAAAGTGCTCTAGCAATTTTTTTTCTGCTTCAGATATTTGGATGAAAATTATAGGAGTAAAAGACCAAAGTTAGCAGCTGAAACCTTCTAAATGTTAGATAAATAGATGTAGTACTTCCCTTCTTTTTGGTAGGTTTGCATTTTGATTGTTTAAAATATAGAAATTATGATGGAATTGGATGAGATTTGTAGATAACATTGCTTCCTGTGGAAGGATTAGGTCGTCAGGAATTTGTATACATTTATAATTCCAAGGATGCGTATATTGTCCTGATTTTTCTGTAGTTTTCTAGGTATCTTTTTATAAAAATTAAATATAGCAGGAACATGGCTGTGACTATAAAAATCTGTAGAATTTCAAAGGGTTAACTAAAGCATAGCTTTTCTTCTGATTACTTCACTTTTATAATCATTATTTCCCTCTTTTGTGGGAGGGGAGAATAGGGGAGACAAATTGTTAATAGAATACTATTTTTATCTCCTAAAATTGGAATACTGAGTTTCTTGCTTGCCAAGATAAAGTTGCTATACACTTGAAAAGGGTTATGTACATAGTACACTTACCATAATATAATGCTTTCTTGCAGTTCATTCAGGGGTGGGCTGCTGCATGGACACAGAGGTTCGGGCGAACCTCTTGCTCTGAGCTCTGGCTGGATCCACCCACCCATCCTTGCCCTAAGCTATCGCTAAATAACTCACCTTTCAGCCGCCCCAGCTGCTCAGGTGAGCTCCGTGCTGCCCCTGCTGCACTCACTGGATCTGCTTTCTTCATCAGCTGCCTCCCTCTCACTTCGCACGAGCCGCAACATGGCGCATTCGAGCAAAGCGATCGCACGCGTGAATGCGCATGTGTGACCAGTGAACCTCTTGCTACAGCAAGAGCAGCCCGCCTCTGATTTCATTGTCATTTTTTCCAGCATGATTTGACCTTTTTCTAAATAGAGCCCAATTTATGGCACAGTAATTATAATGAATATGTTTGTGTTTTTCTGGTTTGTGATTAATTAAATGCTGGATTTAGTGTTTAAATTCTTTGGACTGCTTAGGAACTCCCTTTAGATTTCTTTATTGGCTTTTGTTTCTTTACTCTGGACAGGAGTTATCAGGTTAATTGTTATCTGCTAAACTATGATAACTTCATTTTTAGTGGCCTATCAAAACTGTAGGTGAAATTGTTCATTAAACGTTTTGATTTGTGGATAACAAATATTTAGTGTAATGTTTGTAAAGTCTAAAGCTACTGTAATATTTATGTAAAGCTTTGTGTCATCATAGGAAGTAGATTTAGCCATAATTGTCGACTGTACCTACCACTGAGTCTCCAGCATCCGGGCTCTGAGATGGATGTGATAGCATATTGTTCTCAGTTTCCATGTATTTGCACAGTCAACGAATGATCTCTTTACTTTTCCATGAGCAGAGTCCCACTACTCAAAGAAACTTTACTGTTTCTTTGGGTCTAAGGACTAAAATGATTCTAATTTATTTATTGCATTACTGAACATTCCTATACACTGTCACATGGGGCTTCTTGAATCAACAGATATATACTACTGTTCTATCTTCTAGTGACTGGCTTGTAGCAATGTGAAAGCTAATTGTGGCTCTGTTTTCGTAAGGAAAGGAGGTCTGTCAAGGATCCTGGTTCTGAGTTATAAGAGCCTTAAATATCAAAAATTAGTATTGCACCTCGTTCAGTTAGTTTTGTTTGCTTCAACTGAGGTGTAATGTGTGATACTTCAAATATTCTACTAAACAATTTCCAAACCAAGGGCAGCAGTAATCCAATTTAGAATACATTTTTGTAATCTAGAAATAATATATCTTTGTATATCTAACCTATTGAATTCACTGCTTTTAATGTGGTAGTGTGGTTTAAAAAGTGCTGTGATATTTTAATTTTTAAAAAGATATTCTAAATCTGTGAAATCTTGGGCGTGGTAATATAACAAGCTCTTAGCCTAAAAAAATTAAATCAATAATTTATTTGTCTCTTGTTGTTTTCAAAATATTTTCTTCAGTTGTGTTTTAATTAGAGAAAACTCAAAAAGCTCCACTTTCCAGATAAGTTGGTAATTTTTTGGCACTTTCTCTTTCTCTCTTTCCATAATTACACAAAAACATGAGTCAAATGTATTATAAATTTCCCTCAGAGAACAACATTTTTTCCAGCTGTTTGGATGGTCTGTCTAAAACCTTAACAGATATCTCTTCTCTAAATTTTCTTTGGGGCTCAAACTTGGATTTGCACAGTGTTTCTTAACGTCTTTTTATTTTTCCTTACAGTTCCTCACTCTTATAGAACATAAAATCTATCTGCAAACAGATTTTACGATTTGTATTCATTAACAAACCTTTCATCTGTATTTTCATTTTAAACAGTCTTTTTAGAACAAACATCTTTTAAACTCATCCCAAGCCAATTTTGAATGTTATTTATGTAATAACATCTTTGAAATACAATTGTAAATAGATTTAAACTGGTTTTGATCAGTTTTAGCTTTACCGAACAACATAAAAGATTCTTTTAAAACTCTCGAGTTTCTATTTTGAATCTAGTTTTGGCTAGCAAAGAGGTTATAATTTATGAGGAAGAATGCATTTGCAATAATTCCAATTAATACTTCTATTTTCTCTGGCACTTGCCTGCGTACCTAGTTGTAACAGCTTTAAACATTGGCAAGCAGTGTAGTATGTGGTCTAAAGTTTCCTAGAAATATTTGTATACACTCTTTATTAAATCTTAATTGATTCTGTAGAAACAATCTTCAGTCATTAGATTCATTTGGAGCTAGTCATCAATTGTACCTGGAAAAATACCTAATGTTGTTTTGAGTTTCTACATCAGAGGATAAAAATCTAATGCATTTATAAAGCTGTCAGACTTGGGAGGTATTCTCTTTACATGAAAGAAAATTCCTCTTTACAACTAATTGTCCTTATGTAGTTAAATAATATACTGACAATTGTTCTGGAAAGCATACATAACAAATGGATGATGCACATACTTCTCCTTTACAAGCAAGAACATTGGTAGTAACAAAGAACTCATTTTCAACGTCTGGAACTGGATGCTATTTTGTTTCTCAAGAAGGCAGAAGTTCCCCAGGTTTACCTTCACACGGTGACATAAAGTTTTTGGAGTACAATGTAAACAAACAGAAATGAGCGGTAATAGGCACTAATGTAAATTTAAGCACTATTGACGACTTCTCTTGACATAGAAGTAGCCAGTATGAAATTTGACCTTCCAATTGATGACTTGCCTTGCCATTCAAGTATCCACTAAGGGATTTGACCCTCCAACTTTACCTGTAATAAGTGCTGGGGGAACATCAGTTCCTTGACGTGAATCTTGTCATGGTATAAAGAGGATTTTAAAGCAGCAGTAGCAGCAGTTTTATGTTCATTTTCTCCCCGAGTAAGCCTGAATGTTGATAAATTTTGAAACTCAGAACAGAAACACTAAAGAAATTGTAGATTTTTTACATCTGTGCTAACTATGAATCTTGATTTACCATAGATAAACCAATGAAATGTTATTAGAGGCCTCAGTTTACCAACTTCTCAACTTCTTTTTCTGGCAGCTGAATTATATGTAGAGCTGGAGCTAAAATAAGTAGACTTACTTCAGTGGGCCTCTTTATTTGTGACAGTGTGTAAGAGTTAGAAATTGAGACAGGAAGCTCTGTCCAGTGATGAATTGTTGCCTGTATGTCTATATAAGCTTCAGTCATACAGAGTTATTTTAATTCTTCTTTTATCCCCTGAGATCCATCTTTTATTTTGCTCCTTACTTCATTGTTTAATTGAGACGGGTTTCATTTTTCTCCCATTCTGCTCTTCAGAACAATGCTTCAGAGATAGAAGACATTTAATGTTTTTGAGTACCAAGAATTCCAATGCCTTTTCAAAATTAAAATATAATTGTGCTTTCCCAAAGTAGAGCAGAAGAATCTTCTGCAGGAGGCAGAGCACAAAAATGTTCTTCAAGGTTTGGATGGGAATAATTTGCAGCTGTCTTGCCTTTCTGCATAGGGAATTTCCTCTTTAATGTGGGGTGAATTTTTTTTCTCCTCTCATTCTCACAGGTGTTCAGATCTTTGCCTGAAGATTTGGCTCCTTTGTTGAGTATATTATGTATTATTAGTATTCCACGTTTGCCTCTATGAAATACTTGCCAAGGTGTTAACAATTAAAGAGATTGCCAAGGTGTTAACTCTTCTTTTGCTAACTTAGTGCAGCAGTGAGACTATAACAATTTTATAAGTTTATATGTAATAAATTAATACACAAAAATTTGAGCAACTTTGCACCTCATTAAACCTGTTTGCTGCTTTGTTAGGGACATAAAATCTGTTATACAACAAGTAAAAAAATGCATATAAGTTAGGCCCCAAAGTGCTTTTCCAAAAGGGAAATGGACTTTCTTGGTTTTTATCTTTGAAAATATTTTGCTTCTCATTCAAGAAACTTCTTTGGTTGGCTATTGGAAAAAGCACCTTTGGGACAACCGTGACTTGGATGATTGATAATCTCCATAGACTAAGTAAGAATTAAATCCTAACTCTTAACAGCTTTTCCAGCATCAGTTATAAGCACTGTTTTAGCCTCTCTTGCTATATCTATATATATATATATATTTAAAATCAGGACAGAGCTTTACAGTCTTTGGGCTAATTTCATACAGAGTTTGACCCAACTGTTTATGATAGATGTTACTATGACTTTTAGGTTTGGGCCCTTTCCTCCTTCAGTTCTCCCAGCACACAGCTCCTACTGAACTTGAAGAAATTGTAGAAATGGGCAGGGGAAAAATTGCTTATTTATGCTTCAAGATCTCCAGTTATTGCATATGGTATTTTCTCTCATTATCCTAAAGGGCAGGGCAGTTGCTTAGCGGTGAATGTTAGGGATATTTTCATATATTATACTGATACATCATAGCATCGTGGGATGAACTTGATGCATATGAAGGCCAGCACCAGCTAAAGAACTGGCAACTATGATTTCATAATGTTGGATATAAATAATATTATTTTATACACCACTAACTATCATGTGGTGCAGTGGTTAGAATGTAATATTGCAGGCTAACTCTTCCCACAGCCAGGAGTTCAATCCTGACCGGTTCAAGGTTGACTCAGCCTTCCACACTTCTGAGGTCAATAAAATGAGGACCCAGATTGTTGGGGGTAACATGCTGACATTGCAAACCACCCAGAGAGTGCTGTAAAGCACTAGGAAGTATATATAAGTGCTATTGCTGTTGCTATAATAGGTTCACAAGTATTTTAAACATGGCTGTGCCTAAATCAGTGGCAGTTACAGATAATGTTTTTCTGATTATTTTCTTTCAGACTTTCTTAGAAGGAAAGTATAAACTTTCCCAAGTTCAAATAGGACATCATTTGTGATAAAGTTGTATTTCAAAGTTTGTTTCATAGTACTCAGTGTTCAGTGATATCTAGAGCATTAGCAGAGATGAAGGACAACCTTTTTTTGTGCATTTTCTTATATTTCTTTCTTACTTATCATATAATTCAATGGAATCCCAAATTCCAGGAACTCACATTAGTAAGACTTTGTTTTTGGAAAAATAAATTAAAACTTATCTCATCAGATGCTATATAATATACCTCAATTTAGAATATGGTTTTGTAAAGATAACAGGATTAAAAATATAATCTGAAAGTCAACAATTTACCTGTTCACATAATTTGTCTGGCATGAACTCCTTTAGCCAAGCCAGTATCTCTTGGCCTTCTTTTTTCCTTTCTAATTTACATTGTATGCAATCACATAAGTATTGTTATACATTGTAAGTTATCTATTAAGATAGCCAAATATTATTTATGAAGTTTAAAAGGTTATTTTAAAAGCCCTCAAAAGCTCCTAAGTATTTGACATAGCAGTGTCTGTTGTCGTAGTAACACCAAGATGCTTATTTCAAATTGTAAAATCAATGTTTTATGATGTCATGATGCAAGCGCCATCATCAGAACTTGTGCTGGAGGCCAGAGTGCCCCCTCTTTTTGAGCCATATTCTCTGAACTACAGGTAATGAAATTATGCCTCCAGAGGCATGATAGCTTTGGAACGGATGTTCCCAACCTGATAAAAGGGATATATGTAGGAGAGTAGAGAAAATTATTTATGTTATGTGCCTTAAGCCTGTTAAGGAAGCATTTGCCACACCTCCTTCCTTTCATTTTCTGGTGAAAAACAATGGGCAGTTGCACCAAATATAATATTTTGATACTGGGTTTTAGTGATGCGGTTTTGGAAGATTGTGGACAATTGCAACTTCATGAGGTTTTGTAATTGTCTTGATGATATCATGCAGCTATATTTCATTTAAACTTTGGAATCTGTAAAATAGTATTTGTGAATGCAAAACTCCTTTATCTTTTATAGAATTTTATAGAAATGTAAATTAAAGAAATATGTAATACAGGTAATCCTCGACTTACAACAGTTCATGTAGTGACCATTCGAAGTTACAGCATCACTGAAAAAAGTGACTTATGACCATTTTTCACACTTACAACCATTGCAGTATCCCCATGATCTCATGATTAAAATTTGTACACTTGGCAACTGGTTCATATTTATGACGGATGCAGTACCCTGGGATCGTGTGATCCCCTTTTGCAATCTTCTGACAAGCAAAGTCAGTGGGATTCACTTAAAGCCAGATTCACTTAACAAATGTGTTACTAACTTAACAGGTGTAGAGATTTACTTAATAACTGTGGCAAGAAAGGTCATAAAATGGAGCAAAATTCACTTAACAACTATCTCACTTAGCAACATACATTTGCGGCTCAGTTGTGATCATAAGTCAAGGACTACCTTTAGTGCAGAGTTTACTGAAGATAAAGCAGAAATGCTTATTAAAATACTTTAAAATGTATAAATGCCTTTTCATGTATGTCATCAAGACATAGTTGTACAATACCATTCTACTTTCCTTAGCAGGAGAAAGAGAAGTTCCAGAAACCTATCCCCACTGAATTTCCCATTGTATTAAATATTTGTAGCTAATGTGGGTTGCAAGACAATCTCATCCCACCAAATGCTTTAATTACCCAGGCTTGAAAGCGTTGTACAATTTAATTAGACATTCATTATGTAAGTGAATTTTTGAAGGTACTGTACTTTAAAAATAGCTGAAGGTGTGGTCAAGTTCTACTTTGAAGGCATAGCCTTGTTTTTATGGTGACAGATGAATAAAATGTTTCTTCTCTTGGTGATAAGTAGTTTAAATCAACTTGTTACTACTTATAATGTTTTTGAGAAGGTATCCAAGTGACAACTAGACAATGCTCCAGGCAAGAGTGAGAAAGTGGATAATAATTCCGTTTTTCATTACGTATGAATCCAAAAAGAGATTTAAGGTTCTGACATACCGCAGGAAAAATAGTTATGCATTATTTTGAATAGAGGTCATATATAAGAAATGGATTATGCTTAATGCTTTACTTGACTAAGGATGTGATTGGTGGTCCATGGCAGTATACCTCTGCCCATTCTTGTATGTACAATGTTGTGCTGTATAGCATGTCAAAATTCTTTGTTATGAAGATCTTCAGGTATAATTGATTCTAGTTCTCTTAATTAAAAAGAGATTTTAAACTTACTACTATGTTTCTGGCTATTTGTTTGTCTCATGGAAGAAAGAAAAGAGCTGCTTAGTTTTAAGGGCAAATCAATAAGAGAAACTTTTTTTGGGGGGGGGGATAAAAATTATGATTCAATAGTTTGGACCAACTACCCAATAAAGATTTTCTTTGCAAGGAAGGGTTTTTTTTGCAAAGAAGCTTTAAATACCGTTAAATGTCAGATTGAAAGTAGGTCAGCTTTAATTATGGTTAAATGTCAGATTTGAAGTAGACACAGGAAATCAAAACAGATTCAATTGCTTTTCTTCATGTTTATTTTCATTATCTCATTATTCCTGTATAATTCACTGCTGATACCCAATGTATACTATGAGTCCAATCTTGACTTTATTATAATATTGTAATTGTTGGAATTAAAAGCCTATTTCTATTATTTATATCTCTTTTTAGTACATTTTTAGTAAAAACAATACTGAAGCAAGTATACATTTCCCTTGGCTGAGGTAAATAAAATCAATGCTTACGAGAAGGATTTTTCCCCCCTATAGTAGTCACAGGCATTAGAACAAGGTTCTTGAGTCCACTTTTAAACCTACTGTTTGGAGAGTAAAACCCCTTCTGATGCCTGTTTTGAAATGGCTTCCTTATGATTGATGGATTGTTAATTGTTTAATTAAGAAGATATTGAAATTTCAGCTTTGTGGTAAACTGGCTCAAGGTGGATTTTAAAAAAATTCAAAGGCGGTATTGAGCCTACGGCATTATCATCAACCAAAGAGCAGTAGATAAGTAAAATTGGGTGAAGTTCTCAGAATGGAAGTAAGCAATAGTAGTATGTACAACTCACTTCAAAGGAGCTGTTGCAGAACTGAGATTTATTATTATAATTATTATTATTATTGGAAACAGGGCATTTGGGGAAATAATCATTTTCTATATAACATGAGCATGAGACAGGAGCAGGGAGAAAAGAGTATTCAGTCCTTTTTAATACCATTATTGCTCTAACATCAAGGTGCTCTTGATTTTGAAGGGTGGGAAAGAACATAAACAATCCTACATCAAATTGGTTTTGGCCATCATTTGTTCTGCTACTATGTTTAAACTTCTGAATATATATTTTTCTTCATAATGCCAGGGAAGAGTTATCATATAATGAATGAATCTTTCTACAATTTCTACAATTTCGATTTAGTTTTGTTTCTTTCATTATGAAGGATGTTGGTTGCTTGATCACGTCTTCTATTTTGGAGATTTATGGTCTGTGTTTTGCAGAAATGAGATGAATTTAAAGACTTCCATAATATAAAGGGAAGTAGGGTTGCTGATTCAGTAGGGTGTATAAAACCTGTAGAAAATCAGAAAGTATATTGGCTCATACTTATCATTGGCTATACACTAATCCTTAAGTATGGGAAAAAATCAAGATGACAGAAAGAAAAGAAATATTTAATAAATAACATGGAGAGATTTGCTAAAAAGGAAGAAAGGCAATAGAAAGAGAGAAAGTTCTAAATTCTACTTCTATTCAGAAATCCAAGTGAATCAGTTTGGCAATTCTGCAAAAGAACATTTGAAATGAAGAAAATAATAAAAGTAGTGGGGTTTACAATGAGTTGCCTGACCAAGGAAGAGATACGAATTATGCATTCCAGAAGCTATTGTAGCCATTTGCAAGAGAAATAAACTTGACAGGTAATGGTGTATTGAACTTCATGACTTTTTACCCGAGCATGTCCTTGATAGTACATATAATGTAATAGTAGAGTATTGATTTAAGAACAGGGAGACTTGAGTTTGTGCCTTCCTCCTATTCATTGTGCCTTCCTCTCATTCATGGGACAGTTAGGGTCAGTCACTTGCTCCTCAGCCTAATCTACATAGAGATGCTACGAAGCTCATATAAGCAGGAGGAAAAGAACCTTAAGCAACTTGGTAGCAAAGCAATATGTTAATACAACAGAGATGCGTCAGTAATTGTCAGTCAATCAATTTCAGGACCTGCATAAAATATAATTACTTACCCAAGCTTTAGTTTCTTACAATGTATTTGAGACTCACTGCTTTAGAAGTCCTGCTTTATTATTCTATTGGCAGCATTTTATTGTTACTGCTATAAATATAGTAAATTATAATTTTCATGATCTGGATCTTTGCCTAATGAAGCAGAAATCTTCATGAGAAAAATGCTTTTGTCATATTTTTTTCTATGAATTTGGATTGGAATCAGCTTTCATATTCCAATACCCTCTACATGTTTGGGGACTTCATTTTCCAAAGTTTTAGATCATGTGGTTCATTCCAACCTATTCTGTCTAGATTAGTAATATTAAAGACGGTTGCATGCTATTCTTTGTAAGCTTAAAAGTTACTTAGTGGTCTATATGTTAGTGTGGTTTGTGATTGTGTTATCAAACTGTCCATTCTATGTGACAAGATATGAATCCAATCCTGGCAGAGTAAAATATATTTCATCTTTAATAGATGTTGCTCTTTCAGGATTGGCCATTAAATAAATTGGAGTGGCTGCTTTAGGCTAAAAATGCTGGAAGATGGGGGAGTGCATTAGAAGACAGAAATATGAGTGATGTAAGATATATTTGCAATATTAAATTACTTCTTTAGACATGATGCAATATTGTATCTCCATCATCAATGTTTCAAGTATATTAATTTGTATCAGCTTCCCCAGACATTAAATTGTTTATTTTCTATTAATACAATATTCATCTTGGTAAATATTTAAAAAGGGATGCAAATCAAAAATAATCTGTCTTTGTGAAGTGCACCTTTACTCTTACTATATCAGGTAAAACGTTCATTTTAAGGAAAAAACTGCATAATACATATAACCCATATAGGTCTTCTACCATAAGTGCACATTTTACCTCAAAGAAAAAACATGTTCATTCCTCAAATAATTGATCAGATTTTATCAGTTCTTACAGTTAATGCTGAACACAAAAGTCTTTAAACATTGAAATCTCACTTAATTCCAGATAGTATTTACACTTTAATAATAAATTCCTGTGTACATATTTCAAAGGTGTCAAAGAATCTTTTGACTGAGAAATCAGAGGCCATGGGTGTAAAGGGATTGTTTATACTGCAAAGAGAATTAATAGTTCATTTTTCAGAGAATCCACATTAGTTTTCATGCTATTTCCTTGTGTGATATTAGCCCTTATTCATTGTTTCTAGTTTAGCACTGTCAGAAGCACTCTTGTAAATAAATGATTCACAGGCTACAATGTATTATTTAATTCTTTAGATTACCAAAGAGGTCAACATTTTGCATTCATCTACTAAAACATTCCATTTATATGGAAAGCAAAAGTAAGTGTCCATTTTCATAAGGGTGCTTAAGTCCGAATCTCAGTTTTTTAATATACTGTATATATTTTATAGCCACTACAGCAGCCTGTGTGTGTGTGTGTGTACACATATATACTTAAACACACCCAGACACCATGTTTGAGAATTGTAATCCCCAAAATTCCAACAACATTGAATTGGCTCTCCTGACACATTTGGAAAGCACTAGCTTGGAAAGGGCTCTATTAGAAAGTTGGTTTATAGTAGAAGAGTTAAGGGCATGGCAATCTTCCAAGTTCCCAGAAAGAGGTGAACCCAGATGTTACCTGTCAAGATGCTCATAGCTTTAACAGATCTGTCACAAGGTCAGACAAATACAACTTCCCCATTACTTGGCTTGGCTCCGTTTGTTAAATCTTCAATTAAGAACAGTGGAAGAGTTCATTCACAGTCATTGACCTCATGTATTTAGTTCTGCTGCTTAACTCTGATGTTTTTAAAACTTCTGACATATATTAGACATTAAAACACGAAAGTAATATAACATAGGTCATATTGTGGGTAGGTACTACTAATTTCAGACTATTTTTGCAGTTCGTTTGTCAATAGGATTGTACTTTTTAATAGTTTCTAGGTTGTAAATTTCATTTATTGTTCAAGTTGCACATAACTGATAATTTCCAAATAATTTGTTCAAAAATTAGCTGAAGGAGGAAGAAAATAGAAACCTTCATATTGTATAACACACACACACACACACACACACACACACACACACACACGAAAAAAAGAAA
>JANHFL010002724.1:107065-125827 GCA_032468155.1 Oxyrhabdium leporinum | reverse complement strand
TAATATTTTATAAAACACACACACACACACACACACACACACACACACACACTAAAAAAAGAAATAAAAGTTGTTATCAGCCTTATTGGAATAAATACATAAACTATTACTGATGTAATTTAGCATATACCGAAATAATCATTTTTAATTTCAGCATCACATGTATGTAGTACTACTAATGAATTTAGCAGAAATTTAAACTACATGCAAACAATTTTAGGAAGCTGAAATATTTAATAAGACATTTTTAAAGAATTGTACATATATGTGTTGGGAATTTTTCTTATATTTTTAAAAAAATCTAGACATTGACATGAACCTGAATAAAAGCTGCAATTAATGAAACATTCTTAAATATATGGCTGATAATATGACTTTTTACATTAATGTAAGATGATAATAGATAACATGATAAATAACTTACAAAAAATGCTTCCGAAGCTTTTATAGAATGTGTTTGAGTCTCATCCCACTTCTGAGGATGTGGACAGGGCTTTCTTAGCATATTGTGGGTAGGTACTACTAATTTCAGTCTATTTCAGCTAGGCCACCTGTTTACTGGATCCTGATCACTCCTGTGTCATAAAAGTGGCTAGGGAGTTGACCCATAGTTGGATCAATGCTATAGTGTTGATTTTTTTGATGGAGGGGGTGGTTCTCCAAGTCTCGAAAGCAGCTGTGATGCACCCCCCTCCTCAAGAGGCAACCTTGTACTCAACAGTCTTCAATAACTTTTTTTTTTTCTGGACTTCCTTTTTTGAGGAAGATTATTGAGAAGGTAGGCAATCTGCAGCTGATGAGAATCCTGGAGAAAACAGATTCTCTAGACTCATTTCAGTCAGGTTTCAGGCTAGGATTTAGTACTGAAACAGCTTTGTTCATGCTTATTGATGGTCTATAGCTGAGCTGAGTTGATGATAGTACATGCATTCTTGTGCTTCTTGATCTCTCAACCACGGTATGTTTTTGAGCTGGCTCCATGGGTTGTGTGCAACATTTTGAGATGGTTCTCTTATTTCTCTGTGGCTGGTTCCAATCAGTGTTGGTTGGCAGGGGAAATCATCACCCATGCCTTGCATTTGTAGGCTGATGCAGGATCGTATTCTCTCTCCAGTCCTTTACAACATGTATGTGAAAACATTAAATGAAGTAATCCATTGGTTTGGAGTATAGTATCTTTCAAGTCCAGGCTGTCCAGTTAATCCTCTGGATGAATTACTAAAATCCACATCAATGAAGATCTATTGCAGCCTTGGGAAAGTTGTTCGTATGTATGTATGTATGTATGTATGTATGTATGTATGTATGTATGTATGTATGTATGTATGTAATAAATGTATATGGCCATACATGTCATATGCATGATTCTGGATGGCTAACATTTAAAAACAGAATAAAAAATAAAAAGCAACCAAGTTTTAAAATAACAGAGATAACATAAAATAACAAGATAACCAAGAATGCTCAGGTGAGACAGCAACACTAGTTTCTGGAAGGTGGTCACCACAGCAGAAAAGGCTTTCTTCCTGTGCCCCACCATTTGGCAATCGCTGATGAACAGGAGCTAGGTTATGCCTCTCTTGCTGGATCTAGGGATGAGTAGACACTACTGCAGAGAGACAATTCCATAACTAACCTGGCCCCAAGTTATGAAGCCTGTGACACCTGGAAGCATCCAATGCAGCTGACAGAACAGAAATATCACATGTATTGAATGACCAGTACCCACAATTGCTTACACCACTGCATTTTGTCCCAGCTGAAGCCTTGAAAGAACAGATGGAACGTTTCCAGAACAAGTAAGTCATAAAACCAAAGCCACTCAGAATTAGTAGGCTTGACCTGAAGCCTGTTGTTTCTATCCAACTCCTCACTCCAGCCTCTAGATACTAAGACAAGGATCTTCACAGTGTTGTGTCATCCTTTTCAAGATCTATGTGTAAGTTCCTATGGAGCTCTCAGGATTGTTTATGTTTTCTGTATTCTTTCCTCCTAGTGGCTCTCAATAGATCTACCTATCTCAGCTAGTGTTGCCTTCCACCCAAAAAAGATATAGAACTAAAGAAATCGTCTTTTTGAACGAGGAAAGATGGTAGTAACTTGACTGAAAGTACAAAAGCAAAAGCTTTTTTGTAAAAAAGCAAAACTCAACTTCAGCTGGGTTTAAATTTAAATGAATGGACAGCATGAAACGGTCTTGACTACCACAGTGAATGATTTTACAAAAAAAAGTGAGAATGGCAACCCTTCTACTTCTCAGTGGCCTTTCATACAAGTGTCTTATTGAAGAGATTGGCCCCAATAATACTCCGATGGTACTGACCAGTAATTTGGTAATTTCCCCATATTGCTGAAAGATTTGAACTACACAACAAAGAAGTTACGTTAGCGCAGAATGGAACTGCCAGATTTATAATTAGTACATCTAAGTGTAAGTATATTGTATCAATTCTAAAGAAGTGGCAATGGCTGCTTATTGTTTTTAAGATCAATCTTTTTAAAAAAATACTGTTTAAGTCAAAATAGAATTTATTTGTCCAGACATTTCAGATAAATTATGCTTATCAGATTGTTCTTTTATTTTACTTTTCAGCTGCTTCATTATGAAAATCTTGCTATTTTTGATGTTTTCTCCTTATCCATGCTTTGTTTTCACATCTGCACAAAAGAAAGGCAATTGAAAAATATTTGAAATAATTAATAAATGAAACACATAATAGAAAAATCTAGTCGGATTCATTTGCATTTGCTGTAAATATTGAGCTGTCTGCAACTGCCTATTGCGTGGAAAAACTTGCATATCATTGTTCAAATTTAAATATTCTATTACTAGTCTGCTGTGAGACAGTAATAAAAGCATATTAACTTTGTGATCAAATTTTATGATCTTTCTCATTTGCTCTCTAGACAGTTTATTGTTCCACATTATTCTTTAATTTCTACATTGTTAATCGATTTCATCTCAATTGATTCTCTGCCAAGCATAGTCCCCTGTTATCTTTTTTGAAAATCTGTTCCAGACTATTAATAGCCTTACTATTAATTAATTATTAACTATTTTTTAGACAGTTGTGAATACGAAGCAATATTCACATAGTTTTAGTCCTTAATATTAAGCAGATAGATCTCATAGAGAAAACACTTGAGTTCTTTTATATGGAGCCTCCTCTGTTAAAATCAAATCTGACTCAAATCTGACTATCTTGCAAGAAACAGTCCATATATGGATTTTACATGTTATCCATTGGTCATCTGTATTTTTTGGACTCTTCCTTATGCCTTCAATTATCTTGATCCTAGATTCATTTCAGTATTAATAACAACAATATCTACCTATTGTCATAAACCTGTTTGAGGTTATCTATGTACATTTAGGAAAGCAACAAGATTCAGCATATGATTGCACTGCAGGAAAGTAATTTCTTTTCTAGGGTTGTCTATTATTAATTCTGTTCCCTTCCAATCGCCATGTAAAATCAGTGTCTTTTTTTTAGCTTTAATCATTTTTTGGGCTTGCATTTATATTCCTTTTATCCTGATTCTGATTATAGATTATTGTTGTGGCACTTTTTTTTAATCAAATATTTGTTAGACATTTCTGATTTGGAAGGCCACTACTTTATTGCTGTTCCACTGTTCTGTGTCGTTTAAGAAACTTTGAATGGCTTTTAGAGAAAGGGTATAACTGTGAAAAATATGTAAGTCTCTACATTTTCCTGACTAAGCTTAGCAATCACCATTTTCTGTCTCTTAGCTAGCTGTCTATTCCAATTGTGCACTGATATACTATCACTATCAGGTTTGATAATGCAGATTATAAACCAAAACAACAAAAATTAGTTGTTTTGTTGTTTAGTTGTAAACTCGGATTAGATCAGACTTCAGATCTTGAATGGATTGTAGTGTTGTTGCTTCCTGCTTTGAACTGCAATCCCCTACCAGAGAAGACAGTATATGTGTTTATATATGTTTATAAAACTGGCAACATCATGCATGTTGTTAAAAATTGTTGATTCAACTTAATTTTAGTAATTGAAATTTCCACCTCTTCATATATATTTAAAGTTCCTACTGTTTGAAGATTCTGAAAAATATACTTAAGAATTCAATTACTATCTGTTCACTTCAACAAGATTCCACATCTCTTCTCACTCTGTCTTTGTCTGTGTGTATCTGTGTCTGTCTGTGTTTCTTTGTTTTTGAACTGGATAGTTCTCTTTTATCCTAAAACCTTGGCACTCTATAAAAAAACCTTACTTTCTTGTTTGTTTTATTTGGGGGGGGGGGAAGAAATCTTTTCTCTTCAATCTCCTGGATGACCACAGTGAACCAAGGGATGCTCCCAGATTATTGTGGAATAGAAGTTAGAGCTTTCCCTCAATATCACCCTCAGATGTATAAAATTATTGGTAGATTAGTTTTCCTATTCCCCAACAGTCTGTATGTAACTGATAGGAGGGAAACAGCAATGCAGATCCTATCAGTTACATACAGATTGTTGGGAACAGCAACCAAGGCATAGAGGTATATAAGAAACAAGGGTGGAGCTGCCTGAATGTCATCAAGATAGCAACAGATTGGCCTGTCTTAGATCAAAGATATCCTTTGAGAGGGTCCCTGTGCTCTTCACATAGTTCTTATGATTGAGATCCTTTAGCTTTATTGCAAAAGTATTTCCTGGCTTCAGACTCTGTCATATTCTGCCTTGTAATTGAATACATTTCCCCTCCTTTTAACCTTATGACAACTTAATTTAGATGCATCCCAGCACTAACACACATGAAAATGAATTTGTTTTCTCCTTCAACAAGTGTTACAGCTGTAACACTAAAATAGGTCGGTTCTGTCCTTTACCAGGCCTGATTTGCTCAAATTCTGTGTTGCTTTTATATGAACTGCATCACCCCCTTAAAAACCGCTGCAAAATTGGGAGGGGGTGTACATCTTCATTGTTCAAAACCCTAATACTTATGGTTAAGAGTTGTAAGGACTTATACTCCCGTTTTATTTAACTAAGGTGGTAGAAAATAGGGGAGTAAGGATTCTTATACTTTTATTTTAATATATGTTTTAGATACAATCATACTTAAAGGTACCATTGAGGCATCTCCAGGATAGGGGTGGGAAGAATGGTAGATATAGGTAGAGGACTGCTTTCTAAAATGATACATGTGAATACAGATATACATGTCAATACATATAAATATACTATGGTGAGAAGCGGCAACAGCTTCATGCTGAATGTGTTGAGTGGCAAACTTGGGTTGTCTATGTAGCAAGTACTGTCATTAATGCAAAGGCAATCAATGTCTAGTTATGATGGCAGTTTTTCAATACCAGTTGTTGGGAAACATGATCAGGATGATGCTGGCGTGATCTCTCAACTTCTTTGGGATTCTCATTGGCATCTTATTAACTACTGAAAAAATAGAATAGCAAACTAGGCATTCTAGTTCAAAAGAGCTCTTCTTGTGGTATATGCGCATTGATAGAGGTTTTTTGCTCAAATGCTGCATTAGCTACGAGCAGAAGTTTAAACAACGAAATGTCAATCAGACAGTTACCAGTAGTGCTTTTACTTGAAGAATGAAATATAAGTGTTTTTACGTGGTGCTTCTACACAAATACAATAATATAAGGGATTTGTGTAAGTTGCTCTTGCCATATAATTTAAGTGCATGGTTTTGTGGTGGTTTAGAAAGGACCTTATTGTCCTTGACATGGAAATAGTAGCATAACTTAATTGTATGCAGCCCCCTTAGTTCCTGTATGGGGCATGACCACAGTTGATGAGTTTCTCATTCCAGTAACCCTCGACCTCATAAAATTGGACTCATACCTAAGCCCACCCTTTATAATGCCAGATTTTTTTCTCATTTTCTGTCCATGCAGTTAATGTAAACGTGGTTTTAAAATACTGTTTTAACAGAATCAATTTCATGGTGAATGCATCTAGTCAAACAAGCCATTTAAACAACATCTTACTCGTGTGTAGCAGACCATTTTACAATTACTTGATAGTTTTACAAGTCTGTGTTCCAGACAGGGTAATTGGTTGTCTCTGATATGTGAGTTTGAGAATTAAACTCATTAACTTCATTCAGTGATCAGAATATTTTTTAGCAAACTTTGTTGTTCTGTATTGTTGCCATTTTTAATGGCAGTTATATTTTAATATATTGTAGTTAG
Organism: Oxyrhabdium leporinum; assembly: GCA_032468155.1. Classification (NCBI taxonomy): domain Eukaryota; kingdom Metazoa; phylum Chordata; class Lepidosauria; order Squamata; family Cyclocoridae; genus Oxyrhabdium; species Oxyrhabdium leporinum. Next base: position 119,638 of record JANHFL010002724.1, on the reverse strand, counting down.
AATGCAAGAAAAGAAATAAATTAAGGAGCAAATTACATATCAAGTCACGGGGTATATCTTTCTAATACCTATTATAAGTTTAGCACTATTTAATAAAATTTGCTATGATATTGCAACATAGCAGTATAACCACTTGGTAAGATCATAATAATCATTTTTATGACTTCTGTGCATTCTGTGACTAAAAGGAATAAAATAATTTTAAATAAATTTTCTTAGGGTTCAACAGGGTTGCATTTATGTATTTAGACCAAATGTTGCTCTTTGAAGCAACTTTCATTGGACATATTATCTTGTACTTTATCAACTCTATTTCAAGGCCATATTAATTGCTTCTAAAACTTTGGCAACCTTTGACCATGTTCCTTTTGCCTTCCATTCTCTGTATTTCCTTTTTGAATGTTCCATAATCCTTCTGAATTGCAACTGAGAAAACTGAAAGAGTAATAGCATCTTTGAGTCAAAAATAAGTTGAGTTTGATAAGAAAATAGCCATCTGAACTCTAAACAAATGTACCATTTGTCTTGTTATTGTTTCAAATCTTAGCTTTAAGCCCATACTTGGCCATACCTTACTAACTGGATTTTATTTTTAATTCCATTTAAGTGGTCAGAAGTATTGATTTTATATCAGCAACTAGAAGCCATACAGTGATATACGATCTTACATAATTAGAAAGCTTAATGTTGAAAGCTTAAGTTTTGTGTTGCAGAAATGCAACTTTTATCTTTTTAATTCAGTGTATTTTGTAGTATAGACAGCTGTTGATTTAATATTCTAAAATCAGTTTCTATATTTCGCGTGGTTAACTGCAATATTTTTTTCCATTTATTTACTTCATTCATTCATTCAGTTTCTATAGTTGCCCATCTCAATTTTTTATTTATTTTTTATTTATTTTTACATTTATATCCCATTTACAATCCCATTGACTGAACAATGGTCGGGTACAACTCACCTAACAACCATCTTGCTTAGCAATTCTGGTTCCAATTGTGGTTGTTTAGCACTTTGGTTAAGATATGGTGTCTGAAGTTGTTGCCACTAGTATTGTTGTTGTTGTTTTAACTGTTCAGTTGTATCTGACTCTTGGCAACTTTATAGACAAGTGCTCTCCATGCTTCCCTGTCAAGCACAGCTTCTTTAAGTTGTTGGATGTTCATCTCTGTATCAGTTTTGATGATATCAAGCCAGCATGTTCTTTGCTTGGCCCCTCTTCTTCTTCCACTAACCAGTCCTAGCATCATTGACTTCTCCAATGCACTTGTATTAGTATTAGTTTTTTAATACTTAATTTAATTAGTATTAAATAGTTAATACTAAGTAATTTAATCAAGTATTCAGTTAAATACTATTAAGCATTTAATACGAATACTTTAGTATTAACTGTTAGCATTAGCTTCTATTTAATATATTTCTACAATTTATTGACAGACAAAAAAGAGTTAAAGGGTTGTATCTCTATTATACAGTGAAATGTACAGTATTTTTTAGGTGGTAGAATATACATTGAATCACTTTCTTCACAATTTAGTCTATGTGCTACCTTCATCTAAACATTTAAGGAAAAATAAAGCATCAGGATCAGTTGTCCCATTAAATAAAGACTGTAAATGCTGGGAAATGAATAAAAATTCTTTAAGTCATTTGCTGTCCTCAGATGTGGTGGACATTATTTTATTATTGGATTTTGAGGTAAGACTCAACTAATTTAAATCTGTTTAGTACGTGAATGGAAGACTTCCACAAAATGCCAGGGCTATAGACTTTACTAAAAAAGTTGAGAAAACATCCAGGCATAGACAAAGGCAATCCACTTCTGTATTATGGCCAAGAATACAACCTGAAGGAAAATCTGTAGGAAATCACCAGAATTCAAGCTTAACTTGAAGAAAGTTTCTGTAATCTGTGAGTGGAATGGAGGAAGCAGACCATTTTATACTTTGTATTGGGCTGCAAAATTCTTGGTCTCTTTCTTTACTTTTCATATTTCATATTTGGGTGTAGAATTTGGAAAGAAGTCAGCTTTTGTCACACCAGCACCTGTTCTGAAATCTTCATTATTCTTTTTTTATGATGCCTTTCTTAGTCTGGTGCTCTCAGGGTTAAATTCATACCCACAATTTCAATAAATGCTCGGCAGTCAATTCAATAAATGCGGAGTAGTCCTTGCCATTGAATACTGTATACAGTATATATGGTTTAAAAAAACACGTCTTAAATTGGTTTGGATAGATCGTTATACTTGATTTGTAACTTTTAGGATGTATGGAATCCAGTGAATTAAATAACTTTCAATCTGCTGTTTCAGGGATGTTGATGGGCAACAAATCACAAAGAATAAATTACAAAATTATCTTATTTACTAATAATAATTCTGAATATTTCCAGACATATAACTTTAAGTGGAATTCGATGTTTGTCTATTTCATTAAAATTAGTTTTGGGTTTGTAAATATATCTTTATATTATCTTCTCTTGGAGAATTTGAACATACTTATTCATCCAAAGGACTAATTGTCTCTAATGTCTCTAATTTAGAAACTTATTGTATAATGTATTGTATAATCAAAAAATAGCATTTAGACAAACTAGTTATCCATAACATAAACATATACAGTCACAAGATCGACTTGGTGTCAAGAGCAACAAGAAATAACTCCAAAAATGAGCATTCAGCCATTTCTATTTTTAAAAGAATAAATGGTAAGCCAGCAAATAAATTGAATTATTTTTTTTAAATGCCTCTTTTTTTTCTTTTTTTTTCAATAGATCAAAAAGTATTTGGAACTTGAACCACTTGCACGAGGGAAACGTTGGATACTTAAACCCTGTTCCTTGGATGACATGGAGTCAGTAAAAGACAGCTTTGGCTTCCTGATAAATTTACTAGAAGACAGAGATCTTGAGCCTTCAAGGATGTGAAGAAAACAAGGATGGTTCTCAGATAACATTGTACCTATTTGTCTCTCTTTCAGCTGAATTATAGTTTGGTATACAGAAGGATGTGTTAGAGCTTGCAATAAATATATTTTTGCATTAATTCCAGAAAGTCTGTTTATAAATTCTGTGAATCAGATTTATGATTATTTTCAGTAATGGCGCCTGCACTACTGAATCGTGAATTCTTGTTATTTACCAACAAATCAGTTGGCTGTATAAGAGTTGTTTCCTGAATTGTAATAGCTATAATGCAGAATTTTGCTGTATGGGCAACATTTAAATCCAGCTGTAAAGGGAGACCCAAAGTTTTGTGAAAATTATAGGTGTTGAGAACCAGAGCACGTTTTGAAACCAAGGAATTCATTTTGATGCAAAGAACAGCAGACTTTTCAAAGAATGTACCCTGCCCCCACTTTTTAACAAGTACTAATTGATTTTTTAAAAAAAAGAAAAATGCAAACCATTACTTAAATAGGAAGTGTGGCAAAAACCTCATTCATCATACAATGAAAATAGCAGTATTTTGTTAGGATTTGGAAGCCTCAAGTGCAAATTGCCTTTGTAAATTAAAATTTTGATGATTGTATAAAATGATGATGAAATGGAGGCTCCCTTGTAGTAAGAAATTAGAATAGAATAGAATAGAACAGAACAGAACAGAACAGAACAGAACAGAACAGAACAGAACAGAATAGAATAGAATTCTTTATTGGCCATGTGTGATTGGACACACAAGGAATTTGTCTTTAGTGCATATACTCTCAGTGTACATAGAGGAAAAATAAATAAAATACATTCATCAAGAATCATAAGATACAACACTTAGTGAGAGTCATAGGACCTAGGTAATATGCAATCAAATCATACTAGGAAACAAAACAATATAAATTGTAAAGATACAAGCAACATGGTTATAAGTGGGAGAAGACAGATAATAGGAAGGTTGAAAAAAAGAATAATAATAATACAGTCTTAGTAAATAGTTTGACAGTGTTGTAGGAATTAGTTGTTTAGCAGAGTGATGGCATTTGGGAAAAAACTGTCTTTGTTCTGGTGTGCAGTGCCCTATAGGGTTGTTTTGAGGGTAGAAGTTGAAATAATTTATGTCCAGGATGTGAGCGGTCTGTGGATATTTTCACAGCCCTCTTTCTGACTCATGCAGTATACAGGTCCTCAAGGGAAGGCAGGTTGGTAGCCATTGTTTTTTCTGCAGTTCTAATTATCCGTGGAAGTCTGTGTCTATCTTGTTTGGTTGCAGAGCCAAACCCGACAGTCATAGAGGTGCAGATGACAGCCTCAATAATCCCTCTGTAGAATTGAATCAGTAACTCTTTGGGCAGTTAAGGACTACTCATTGAGTATGGTTTCTCAGCCAGCTACCGATCCATCCGATGGTGATATTTTCTATTCCACATTTTTCTAGATTACTAAGAAGTAGGTTGTGGTCTACTTTGTCAAATGCCTTACTGAAATCTAAGTATACTATGTCCACAGCATTTCGATGGTCTTCTAATTTAGTGACTTTATCAAATAATGAAATTAGATTTGTTTGGCATGATCTGTTTTTAACAAACCCGTGCTGGCTACTAGTTACAACTTTATTTGCTTCTAGTTGTTCACAGATCTGTTTTTTGATTATCTTTTCCAGGATCTTCCCAGGTATTGATGTTAGACTGATTGGTCTGTAGTTTCCTGGGTCTGTTTTTTCCCCTCCTTTTTTGAAGAGCTCTTTTCCAATCAATTTCCATTTCCATTTCAATTCTTTTACTCTCTTGATGATATTGTATACTTTTGTTTGTTCTCTAATCCATGTGCAGGTCTTCCGATCTTGTCTTGTGATGCCAAGCATGTACCTTTCCATGGCCCTTTGAGCCAGTTGTAGCTTTTGTATTGATTGTGAGGTTCGTGTCCATGTTTTGCCGGTATATGTTAAAACTGGTAGCACACAATAATGGGTGGAAATCACCAAGAAGCAAATTGGTTCAGGATTCAACTCTGCCCGCCCAGCCAGTGGATCCATTTGAATCCCTCGTCCAACTCCAAGTTGGGAAGAATGTCATTCCCAGCATTTTGGAACTGCTGCCCCCTCCATATCCTCCTCAGTGCTGTTGAGCCCCAGGTCTCAGCCATCCACACAGCTGACACCTGCTAGTGAAGAAGGGGTGGGTGGTCGTCTTTTGGCAAGAGGAAACACATAGGGAAATGTGAAGTATTTCTGGAAGGTCAATGTAATGTTTGGCATGATCAGTGTGGTTATAGACAGTCAGAAAATGCATGAGATTTGACCCAGTTCAGTGACTGGATGAGTTGTGGTTATAAGAGCAACATCTGTTTTCCTTCAAAAATCACAGAACCCGAGGAGTTGGAAGAGGCCTGGCACAACCCATTCTGTGTGGATACTGTAACCCCTATCCAGCCATCCAGCCCCCACCTGGAAAATCTCCGCCCTTCTTGGCCTGCCACCCCACTTCTCCCACAGCACCTGCCGTCAGGAAGCCCCTAAGAGCCAGCAGAATCATGCAAGGCCTTGGCCTTGGTCCTGCTGGCTCACTTGTTCCTTGTACCTAAAGACCTTGAAGATCTGTGCCGGATGCCATTGTATCTCGTTTCAGATTTCTCTTTGGTAAGCTGAACACAGCCAGCTCCTTCAGCCATTCCTCACCACTTCCCCCTGAAAGCAGCGTGCTGCGGTTCTCCATATTCCTTTTAAAGCAGGGAACCATGAAGTGTGCCCAGAACACCAAGAAAAGACGAGCTGTATAACAGAGGAGTTCCTTCTGAAGGGTTGCGCCCCCACCTTCCTCAATGCTGGTGGGGAGGCGCCTCTCCCCTTCCGAGAGAAGCCAGAGAATGACTTTCTCCCTCTGCCACATTATTAGAGCCTACCTTTGAGTCAGCTCTTCTCTCCTACTTCAGGGTTTCTTCTTAAGTTTTCTGTAATCTTGCTGGCCTAGTCTTGTTCTGTAGGGTTTAGTTTTTCTGACTTGCTTCCAACAGCCTTCTTCACTTCTTGCTTCTATTAATTAAAATCTGCCTTCCTGAAGTCTGACGTGCACAGCTAACTTCCCTTAATTATTCCTCCCTTTTCTAACCTGAGTTCCAAGCATGAGGCCACGTCTTGAAAAGGACCTCACAAGTTATCCAGTTCACCCCTCTCCTCAGTGGGCGTTGGAACTGGAGTGACTGGCCAAGTCCATTTGAGGTGATGGAGGCATGGTCAGGCTTGGTCCTCTGAGATCAGGAAGTGGACCAGCTGCTCTGTGTTGTGAGCCTGGCCATCCGTGCACTGGACTGCTGTCCTGCCTAGCAATGTAGAGTGATCAGGGCCCAGGTTAGGGTGCAATGAGTCTTTCTTGAGAAGGGGAGCCCTGCCCTCCCTCTTGAGAAACACACAATCCCCTCAACAAGCCATTGATTGACCCGGCCAGTTAGATAGCTCTCTTCCAGTACCCCATTTCACCTGGGTAGATGGGTTGTGGAGGAGGTGGTGCCTTGTAACTACAGAGACTCCTGGATGTAATACATTATCTAAGCACTTATCAGTCGGAATTCAGGCCTGGATATTGGCCAAATACCCTCTGGCTAAGCTGGACTGAAGAAGGGTCATCCTGCTGACCTCATTGGATTTGTCAGCAACTTTTAATGTTCTGGCTCTTTTGGTCCTTCTGCTCCAGTATTAACCCACCCACCTACAGAAGACAAAGAAGAGAAGACTGGTTGAGGGTTCCTAGGCCTCATCTATGGTGGCCCTTGTCCTCCCCTGTGCAGACTGCCTCCTCCCTGCTGAAGTTTCACAGGGCTGTAAAAAGCTGGCTATTTAGTAAGGCCTGGAGGAAGATGGTAGTTCGAAAGCTCATTTATTATAGAATTATTTTTGTCTTTTTCTCCTATTGTTTCTTCTTTTTTTCTGGGCTGCTCGCAACTAGTCTGGGACGGTACTTTAACTTACTATTCCGCCTTCGGGACACCTGGAATAAGCCCACCGCTTTTCCGTGTGACAACCTTCAGAGAGCTGATGAGGGCTATTGCACCTCTAAGCCCCACCGAATGAATAAACTCAGAATGTGATGGAAGGCTGTCCTTTGTGAGGCAAGGCAGACTTGAGCAATCCTGGCCTGGGCCTCCTGGTGAGCTGGGCAGAGATTACACCTGGCTCTCCCCACCTTCAAATGCCACTAAGCCTTGGCTGGCTGCCTCGAGGGCATCTCCTGCCTGTCTTTGTGCCCTTAGTTCTCTGAACACAACCTTGCAAGGAAGAAAGTTCCAGATTAGAAGCAGGTGCCCTTTGCACACACGCTCCTTGTCCACGCCCAGTCAGTCGTGCAGAACAGCCAGCTGAGCCATCCACACAATGCAGCTCCCCAGGCTGTGCTTCCTCTATGGAGGAAAATGTCTAAGAGGATCCAGGTGTGTGTGTGTGTGATGGAACAAGTCCATAGACATTCTGTGTCCTTGTAAGAGCATCTCAAGACTTCCTTAGGCAAGAGTTCCTGGATATCGATGTCAATTTCTATAGCCAGATCAAAACACTGAAGCAAGGTTAAAGGTAGCTGAGATAATAATAATAATAATAATAATAATAATAATAATAATAATAATAATAATAATAATAATAATAATAATAATAATAATAGGAACATAAAGTGGAAAAAGTTGTCAGAAATGAGACAGTGAAGATTTTGTGGAATTTGATGGATCACCATTTGGAACACAACACACCAGACATTATGGTTGTCGAAGGTCAAAGTGTACAATTTATTGATATCCCTGTACGAGAAAACACCAGAGTCAAAGAAATAGAACTGGAAAAAATCACGAAATATTGCGACCTGGTCATCAAAACTACACGGTTATGGATGAAACATGTGATCCCCATTGTCATCGGGGCACTCGGTACCATGTCCAAGAATTTTACAAAACACATCAAGAAACTGCAGCTTCCTGCAATAAAACCAGCGGAACTGCAAAAAACTGCCCTACTCGGAACATAGTATATTTTAAGAAGATACTTGGTCGATACCTAGGATGCTGGCAGCAACACGTATCAACCATCAGCGCTAGTCAATAATGTTTGTGATACATTTTTAAATGTTCAGTTGACTGAGTTTCATGTTTAATGAATAAAAGTATGAGAATAATAATTGTAAGAGCACACCTGTCCTTGATGAATATAAATCATCAGGACCTGATGGATTACATCCCAGAGTTCTAAAGGAGCTGGCAAATGTCATCTCAGAACCACTGTACCACATCTTTCAAAAATCTTGGAGCACTGAACAGACCCAGGAAACTACAGACCAATCAGTCTAATATCAATACCTGGGAAGATCCTGGAAAAAATAATCAAAAAAACGATCTGTGAACAATTAGAAGCAAATAAAGTTATAACTAGTAGCAAACACAGGTTTGTTAAAAACAGATCATGCCAAACCAATCTTATTTCATTCTTTGATAAAGTCACTAAATTAGAAGACCAACGAAATGCTGTGAACGTAGTATACTTAGATTTCAGTAAGGCATTTGACAAAGTAGACCACAATCTATTTCTTGGTAAGCTAGAAAAATGTGGCATAGACAGCATCACCACCAAATGGGTTTGTAACTGACTGACAAACTGTATTCAATGAGTAGTCCTTAATGGTACCGCAGCTACATGGAGGGGAGTAAGCAATGAGGTGCTACAGGGTTCCTTCCGTTTTAGGCCCAGTACTCTTCAATAACTTGAAACAACCTGGAAATGAGAAAAACTTCCTAACAGTGAAGACAATTAACCAGTGGAACATCTTTGCCTTCAGAAGTTGTGACTGCTTTATCACTGGAGGTTTTTAAGAAGAGACTAGACAGTCACTTGTCTGAAATGGTACAGGGTCTCCTGCTTGAGCAGAGGGTTGGACTAGAAGACCTTGACGGTCCCTTCCAACTCTATTCTGATTGATTGATTGTCAGGTGTTTTCAGTAGCTGTGTACCTTCTTTGAAGGGGTTGCCTGAGGAGCTTTCCCCTGATGTAAAGTACTGGCATCCTCTCATCTTATGAACTAGATAATATGAATTGATGGGCAGGAATCTTTTGTTGGCTGATAGCACAGAGGGACCCCCAGAGGGACGCCCGGGTGAAAAGAATGGCTCTGATGCTCTTGCCTCGAGGACAGAGATTTCACTCCCACTGGATGACATCAGCTTGCCTCCCTCCCAGTCTGAAGAAGAAGAGGAAAGGCAACCTCGGGGGAGGCAGCAGAGAAAAGAATTTGGTGGTGCCAGGATGGGCCTGACTGTCTGTAGTCCCTGGCCTCCTGAGTCCTCAGGAAAGTTTGCATTCCTGGGAGAGCTTCGGGTGGCCAGGATTGGGCCACAATTTATGCGACTCCCTGACCAGATTTTTCAGCCCAAGCTATGGCAATAGGGAATTTTCCGTCACAGGAGGAGTCACTTCTCTACTGCCTTCCATCCTTCTACCCCTCTAGAAAATATTGCATCCCATGAAAAGGAGGAAAGCATCGTGAGTGGACTAGCCAAGGGTGGCCATCAGAGTCCCATAGGAGAAGCAGCCTTCAATATGACGTTATGCAGGAGCCCTTCTGTGTCTTTCTCAAGCCAGGCTGCTGGGAAAGGCAGCCCTGCACATCTCTGACAATTCTTTGTTGCACCAAATGCCTCCTTTGCTGCTGGGCGTCTCCTCAAGAGCCCTCTCAGGATGCTGTGCTGTGCTTATCTTGTCTCCCGTTCTCCAAATCCCAAGAAGAATGGTGCTTGGCCCATTAGAGGCTCTGCTCCCTGGTCCCAGCTGGGCTCCGAGTCCCTGGTGACATTTTCCCTTGATCAGCTGGTGCTTTCCTAAGACCCGGCTTCTTCAAGCATGAAATTATATGACCCTGCCTTGACCTCAGATTTTCTACAGTTAATATCTTTCTCAGAATACAAATAGCCACAACTCAAGACTATCTTCCTTTTCTGCTCCTCTTCTCAGGCACTGGGAAATTTCCCATGTCCTGAGCTGCGCCTTCCTGCTTGTCCTACCTGTGTGTCTCATCTACCTGGTTTCATCCATGGGGCTGGTCCTGGGACCACCTGATGAAAACCTAGAGAGTTGCCGGCCTTTAGAAATGAAACCCACAATGCATGTTAGACCCTGGATGGACCTCAAGCTTCCCTTTCTGTTGATCTGGTCTCATCAGTTCTCAGTCAGTCAGCAGCACCAAAATTGGGGTAACTTTGTTCAATAGCTAGTCTTGATCGCTAAAAAGGTTTGGGGTGATTAAGTTCTACAACCAGAACTCTATGCCAGAGGTCCCCAAGGTTCTCAGTTCATGGCACCAGTAGAATCTCAGTAATTTTTTACAAGGCCCCTGGGCCCAAACCATGAAGCAGCCTGAGGTAGTTTGCTATCTTGCAGCACCCCATGGATTTGCAGCGCTCCCCTGGGTCCAACAGCACATAGTTTGAAAACCACTGTGCTATGCTACAATCAGTACCTCTCCAGGTGTAGCACTGGCTCATTCCACATCCCTTTCCTACCTCTTCCTTGCCAAGCCAGGTAAGTCTCACCTGTTCCTTTAGACCAAGCCAGGTAAGTCTCACCTGTTCCTTTAGTGCAAGGCTTCTTTCTGGCCATACAAATGGGCAGCACAATACCTGGAAGCCAGGGAAGCCCCACCTGTGCCCTCCTCATGGAAAGACCCCCTGCTATTGACCCCACTCAGGGGCAAAAAAGGAAGGAAGGAAGGAAGGAAGGAAGGAGGGAAGGAAGGAAGGAAGGAAGGAAGGAAGGAAGGAAGGAAGGAAGGAAGGAAGGAGCAACCCAGCTCCCAGCCTCCTTGGGATGCAACCTTCATGGCTTTGGCTGCAGAGGAAAAATCTCCAGGTCTCCCTTGTATTTTTTTTCCTTCAGAGAAATTTATGATGAACCAGATAGTAAGTGCTTCAAGCAGCTCCTTGAAACTCAGACATTTTTTTAGCAGCTTTGTCAACTTTAGAGCCCCCTGAAAATCATCTGTCTGGACTGGGGAGTGGCAGCCTTTGCACAGCCAGATTGAAATGGGGAAGGGGGCACTGCTCAGGGGCTGCCTGGCTGCCACCTTCTCACCAGGAGCACTCCTTCTGACGGGCTCCAGACTCCACTCCTATCACACATCCACTCCCCAGGAAAACACCTGCATGCCGAGAGAATCCCACCTGTGGCTGAAAAGTGCAACTGAGCAATGAAAAAGCTGTTTTAGTTGCAACTAATGTTCACAAGCGGTTTCAGAGAAGAATTTTGGTTCCCAAACTCAGCATTTAAGGCTCAAAGTGGCTGCTTCAGGCATTGGCTCAGTGGCCCTGGACAGCCCTCATAGGGTTGTTGTTGGGGGGAAGGGGAATGGGAGGAGAAAGCACTACGTACACCATCTTGATCTGTTAGAGAAAAGGCATCTAACAAACCAAGCACAAACATGGTTGTAAATTCAGCTGTCAGAAATATTACGACTTTACACTTTAGGTGTCAGCCTTGGGAGCCACATTTGTAGAAGGCCTCTGCGGCTGCCACATTTTAGTGCCTGGGAAATTGGGAGGGGGGATATTCACATCAGCAGGGGAGTATAGACACAACAACATTCTTCCCCAGGGAGTCAAGGACATGCCAACTTGCACCTGGAAGAGGAGCGCCAGAAGGAAGGCGTCCATTTGATCTGGAAGTGGATTGGGCCATGTGATCATTGGAGATGGCCGGGAGGTGGATCTTTGATTTCTCTTGGGAAGGGAAAAACCTGGGGCTTCAGATTCAGGTTTTTCCCAGATGTGCCAACATGGTGTCTCTAATAAATTCTTACTTGGATCTAATCTAACCCTGACATTAGGGTTAACTGGTGGTCAGACCAGTCTTCCTAATGTTGGTCATCATCATCCCAGACAAGAGCTAACAACAATTCAAAATGACTTTGTGCTGCCCAGAAACATCCTCAGCTGCTCCTGCCACCACCAGGCATCTCTTCTCGGGGTCCATGGCATCTGCCTGCCTGCCTGCCTGATCTGAACCCTCTTCTCACTCTGCCCTCTTCCCACAAAGAGACACAGAAGCCTGAACCAGGCCAGCTCTGCCCCTGCCCCATTTCGGACTCCTTTTTGCCGAGAGCTGGGAAGCTGGCTGGCCCCTGGACAAACATGGACAGCACCCCTCCCCCTCTTCCTAGGAGGGAGAGGCACCCAGGGAGGCCTCTCTGGCCTGGATCCTGAGCAGCAGAGGCAGATTGGAGAAGGAGCGATAAGAGTAACCGTTTTATATGCAGGGATGGAGTGCACCAACAATTTGGAGGGGCGGGATGTGAAGAGTTTATAATATTTGTGAGCCACTCAGATTTGCCATTCAAACCATGAGATGGGTGACAAATAAATGTAATAATAACAATGCTAATTTTGAGTACTTTCCTTTAAATGATAATCTTCCTTCCTTCCTTTGTGTCATTGTTATCAGTTGACTTGCAAGGATGAATTTTCATCCTCCATTTAACAAGACTTTTGAAAATAAATTCTTACCAGCCTTTTCTCAGGAGGACTGGTCACCTACAATGCTACCCTGGATTAATTTATTTCCTTCCTTCCTTCCTTCCTTCCTTCCTTCCTTCCTTCCTTCCTTCCTTCCTTCCTTCCTTCCTTC
>JANHFL010002724.1:77940-98479 GCA_032468155.1 Oxyrhabdium leporinum | reverse complement strand
AAGAAGTAGGTTGTGGTCTACTTTGTCGAATGCCTTGCTGAAGTCTAAGTATATTATGTCCACAGTATTTCACTGGTTTACTAATTTAGTCACTATGTTGAAGAATGAAATAAGATTGGTTTGGCATGATCTGTTTTTAACACACCCGTGCTGACAGCTAGTTATTACTTTACTTGTTTCTAGATCTTGGCGGATCTGTTTTTTTATTATCTTTTCCATTATCTTCCCGGGTATTGATGTTAGGCTGATTTGTCTGTAGTTTCCTGGGTCTGGTCTTTTCCCCCCCTTTTTTGACAGCTCTTCTCCAGTCCTCTGGTAGTTCCCGGTGCTCCAGGATTTTTGAAAGATGTGGTGCAGTGGTTCTGAGATTATCTCTGCCAGCTCCTTTAGAACTCTGGGATATAATCCATCAGGTCCTGGTGATTTGTGTTCATCGAGATCACACAGGTGTTCTCTTACTATTTTTTTTTGCTTATTTTAACTTTTATTTCTAGTCTGTCTTTTACAGTTATGTTTTTGGTAGGTTGGGCTCTAATTTCTTTTTGCATGAAGACCGATGCAAAGAATGAGCTAAGCAGCTCTGGTTTCTCTCTGTTGCCAGTTACTTCCTTGCCATCTTTTCTCTTTAGAGGACCGACTGTTTCCTTGACTCTGGTATCATTATGTTCTATTGCTTGTGTTTGTGTTATGTTGAATTCTAGTATGACATGGTCACTCTCACTCAAGTTTCCTGCATTTTCAACTCCTTCTATCACTTCTTCTCTGTTTGTAAGAATTAAATCCAGTATGTCTGTCTCTCTAGTTCCTTCCTCTACCTTTTGGACAACACAGTTGTCAACTAGATTGGTCAGGAACATATTCGATTTCTCACTTAGTGCAGAATTAGTCTTCGGCTTGATGTCAGGGTAACTGAAGTCCCCCATTACTATTGTAGAGTGTTTCCTACATATATTTGTTAATTGGTTAGCAAAAAGTACATCTATTTTTTCTGCTTGATTTTTCTACATATATTTGTTAATTGGTTAGCAAAAAGTACACCTATTTTTTCTGCTTGATTTTTCTTTTATATTGACCCATATTCATTCTAGGAGGTTTTCATCTTTGGTTTCATGCATTTCTGTAGCAAAATAATGTTCCTTTACATACAGTGCAACTCTACCTCCTCTTTTATGAAGTCTGGCTTTTTGAAGCTGTGTATTCTATGTATAAGAAAAATTCAGATACTAGAAATGGAGCAAAAGAACACATGTAATATTTTGTTCAATATTTTTTAACATTTCTTACCTTATACCATAAGATTTCCGGCTCTCTATATGGTATTAAAAAATCCTGTATGTCGGGGCATGAAATTTCCTTGCTTTTGCTAAGTTCAGCTTTTTCTAAATATTTCATCTTTGAATTGTAGCACAGACCAGTGTCATTTTCACCCACTGCCAGTGAAATGGATACCTTCATACAGTAGGTTGAGTTTCTGCATGGAAGAAAAATACAAATTATAAAAAATGGTTAAAAACAGTATTAATTTCCCTAAATGCAGTAATGTGTTTTCAAGCACAACAGGAATCTTCATCAGTTCAGTAAAATGGGGTGGGGGGAATCCAATTTTAAATTCTTATTTAATTTAGAAGAATTAGTACATTTCATTTACTTTGCAAAAAGTATTACACTTCAAAATTTCCTTAATTCTAATTATGGCAAGACAAGTTCATGGAGAAAGTAAAGTTATAAAGCCAGTTATTTACTAATTAGTATTAGGATTTTAATGTTCTTATGATGATCAAAAACTACCACAAGAAACCCTTTACAGTTGAACTAATCAGTTTGTAGCAATATATTTTAAGCCTTCCAAATTCCTAAACCTTTGCACCATAGGCATGAAAGTTAATTCATCTACTTGTTACATTATTTTTTTGAATGAAGCAATAATTAAATTTAGCTACCACCCATCTCATTCTCAGAGTGACTCACTTAATAACACAGCGACTTGCTTAATACCAGTCAATGTAAATTGCAGCCATATAAAAAATGCTACCTACTCATTTATTATATTCCTGTGCCTCTTTACTTTCAACCCTTCTGCCCAAGTGGCTTAAATATACAACACTTTCTGGTAATATAAATGAGAACATAGTCAAAACTTCCATGTTTTTATGTTCTAAGTGACCATTTTCTCCTACTTATGCAGTTTCATTATGTTCACAGAGAATCTGGAAAAGTGTGTCTTGCTTCTCTCAGTTAGATGGTGATGAAACCTTATGAATAAAAATGAAAAGGGGATTTGTTTCAGTTTTGTTTTATTTTGCCTGGATAGATTAAGATAACATATGATTCTTTTTGTTGTGCCAGCATCCAATCTGGTTGGATGTTTCTAAGCATGAATACACATAAAGTACATTTATATTCTTTCATATATGATCTGTTGAGATAGTTTGCAATTTATATGTTTGGCCCATTGAGAAAGACAATACAATAATATTTGCAATTTGTGAAATAAATAGAAAATGTAAACAAAGAAGAATCAGTAGATCTTGATTTTAGAAGATAAGGATATGCCTATAAAGGAAATATGCAGTAGCATTTGTGCTTATCAACAATATCTGGAGATAACAGCCCTCCCCGTTCCTCCCTTTGAGAATAGGCAAAGTCAAACAACACAGAAATCATGATTTTTTTTCTCTTCGTAACAACCTTCAAATGTGCCTTTATTTCCTATCTGAATATGCTCTGTGGAATCCTACCACAAACTATAGTGATCTCTTTTGGTTTGTTGTAGAAAAAAAATGTTAGAGGATCAAACTATTTAGGAGCAAATTATCTAACCTGAGAATCAACACAGTTGCTATTCCTGTATGTGTGGCTGTCACTGTCATTTTACATTATCAGAGGAAATAATTTATTATATGTGTAAGGAGAATTGGCTAAGCAGGAGGGAATAAAATACTGAAATGTGCTTATTTCTATGAAAGCCATTGTTCATTCTGTTTGGGTGTATTGAATGTTGTAGGATGAATATAATTTGGTGCTAGATTTACAGATTATATGATTCATGTCAGATAAAAATCATGGTATCTTTTCCACTTGTATTGGGGTAAGCTTCTGATGTTTATGACAGTAGTCCTCAACTTATAACAGTTCATTTAGTCACCGTTCAAAGTATTGAAAAAAGTAACTTATGACTAATTTTCACATATGTCTGTAGCAGCATCCCCATAGTCACGTGATCAAAAGTCAAGACACTTAGCAATTGACTCATATTTATGATGGTTACATTGCCTTGGGATCATGAGATCAGCCTCTGTGACCTTCTGACAAGCAAAGTCAATGGGGAAGCCAGATTCATTTAACAACCATGTTACTAATTCAACAACTGCAGTGATTCACTAAGCAAATGTGGAAAAAAAGGTCATAAAATGGGGCAAAACTCACTTAGCAAATGTCTCGCTTAGCTTAGCAACACAAACTTTGGGCTCAATTGTGGTCATAAATTGAGGATTTGTAGCCCACCCAATTAAAAAGAAATTGGTTAGAAACACCTTAATGTTTTGAGATCTACTATTATAGACAGTTGTAGTTATAGACAGATTAGGTATTAGCAAATTTAAATCCTTGTGGATATTGAATTCACTTCATACCTAAGTAAATAGTAAATAGATTTCTGAGGAAGAGAAAAAGATACATGTATTAATCTTATTTTATTCATTTTTTTGAGAAATATGGTTACAACATGTAGCACTTAATAAATCAATGCTATCTATGCTCAGAGATTAATTATATAATAATTATATTTGATTGAATTTATTTATTACACTGATAATGTAATACAATAGCTGAAGTAAAAGATTTCAGGGAAAGGGAATTATTAAGACTTATAAATGTATCACACAGGTATTTTCTCCCACAGTATTAAATTCTCAGTAGAGGAATAGCTTGATATTGTTAGCAACTCTATTTTGAATTAGAGATACTGATACTGATACTGTTCCTATTGCTATTACTTTAGAACATCAATAGAGGCCAGGTTCTCACTGATGCCCCTGGCAAAAGCATTGGGAAGGGAAGTGAGCAGCAACTAATGAAAGAAGATTATAAAATCATTTTCTCAAGAAAGATCACTTGGTGTCATTGTTAGTGTCATTGCCATTAAGTAGTATTTGAGTTTATTTTTCCCCCAGATTTTGTGCTGTTGTCATTTTCTGTTTTATCCAAATTGTTAATCATAAGATTTTATATACAACATTTTTCAGACTATAAGATGCATGTTAGCTTTAGAGGAGGAAAACAAGAAAAAAAAATCTGCCTCTGCCTCCCAGCATCCACCCGGTATTCATCTGGCTAGCATCCTTGCAGCAAACAGCAAACAGCCTGGTTACCTTCAGCACATTATTGCAGCCCCAGCACGTGGCTCATCAGGGCTCCGCTCCGTTGAGCCCACCACTGGTCAACTGAGCTGAGCTGCTGCTGCCATCGCTGGGGAACGCTGGAGCCTTCGCTGACAAGCAGCTGATTGGTGACTGGATTTGCCTCCCAGAATACTGCTGACCAGTTGTTCTAGGCAGCGGGGATCACCACGGCCTGTTCCCCATGGCCCATTCATCGCGGTCCATTTGCCGCTGCCCATTCACCACTGCCTGTTCACTGCTGCCCATTCGCTGCTGCCCGTTTACCATGGTCCATTTGCTGCCACTATGGCCTGTTCGCTGCAACCGTGGCCTGTTTGCCACCGCCCATTCGCTTTTGCTATGGCCCATTTGCTGCCACCCTAGCCTGTTCGCTGCGGCCTGTTCGCCGGGGCCCATTTGCCATGGCCCGTTCGCCTTTGCCGTGGCCCGCTCACCTTAGCCTGTTAGCTGCTGATAGCTGGCAAATGAGTGGAGGGGGACAGGTGGTGGCTATAGATCGCCTAGAACAGCTGATCGGTGCCACACCAACCCCCCTTGCCCCCCCACCACAATATTCGCTCTATAAGACACACAGACATTTCCACCCACTTTTTTTTGGGGGGGGGAGTGCATCTTATAGTCCAAAAAATACGGTAACTGATTCTTGTTGCTAGCCATACTTGCTCTATGTTTGAAGTGGTCACTTAAGCCATTTTGCTTCCTTTTCAATACATTCTGTTCTTATAGCTTTTGATGCTGTCTACTAATTTGCTTCTCCCTGGGCTTAATGCACTTTTATTCAAACAGAAAAGTCTAGATACACATAAGTTCTCATTGATCTACACAAGCAATTCAGACAGCAGCATTATCATTTGGCTTCAGTAACCTGACAGCATCTTACAATTTGCACATTGGATTTTGCTAGATGCCCAAATTGCCACCTTCAGACTAGTTTATAACTAGTCATAAAAGGTAAAACCTTAATTTTAAAATGCATTTTTCCCATGCAAATCTGTAGATGATGGACTATTTTATAGTCTGCGGTGGGAAGTTATGTTGCTGCCACAATGGGCCCATCATGACTCCCAAAGCAATCAGTGTCATGTTACTTTAAACAGGCAAAAAAACAAAGCATAGAAAACTATTTCCTTACTAAAAGGTACTGGGATAGGGTGTGGTTTGAATCTGAAGAAGCAGAAGTGTTGTGGAACAAGGTTTTTGTTCTCATTGTGTTTTGTTTTTACTACTTTTGTGAGCCATAATTTGTCTTTTATGGGCAAACGTATGAGAAAAATAAACCAGTAAATCAACAAATAAATTAACAGGGGTGTCAAACTCAAGGCCCACAGGCCACATTTGGCTCCCGATGAGATCTGATCCAGTCCACAGAGGCCGGCCCGTGTCACTTTGGCCCGGTCCATGCCCTCCCTGCATGAAGGTGTATGCACAGGAGGCAGTGTACGCATTCGCCCTCAGGCTCAGTTCTCTACCCCTACATGCAGGGCAACAAAAGTAGTCTGTGGGACTGTGGTAAAAAGAAATAGTTCAGACCTTCCAACTTTGCAAGATTTTTTTCCATACTCCCAGCCCGTGGGCTGGATGCGTCATGGGCTAACCACACCCACACCCAGTTTAGCAAAGTGGAAAAATGTTCTGATACATCACGTGATGCTGCTGTGATGCTGTGAGTTTGACACCCCTGGTCTAAACTTTTTTTTTTAACATAGTCCCACAGATTACTTTGTTGCCCTGCATGCAGCAGCAGAGAACAGAGCTGGAAAGCAGATTAGTGAAGGGATGTGGCTGGGGATGGGGGGGGCGATGAGGGTTTGGCATGGGTGGCCTGACTGAAGGGCCCTCAGGTAAGCCAGTGCAGGGGCAGCTCTGTACTCCCTGCCTTGCTTTGTCCTCCAGCCCCCGCCCCCCATCGCCTTAATTCATTCATCGCCACTTCATCTTCTTGCTCTCTGCAGTAACAGAGCAGGAAGCTGAACAATGCACCAGTGCAGTGGCCACAAAGCAAGACAGTGGGGGTTGGAGGATGAAGAAAGGTGGGGAATGCAGAGCCCCCCCATGCCCCAAACCAGCTTACCTGAGCAACCCGCAGCCAGGCCATCAACATTCTGACAACTGCTTCATCTTGGGGCGGCTCCAGTAGCCCCATCCAGGACCCCACGTGTGTCGCTCAGCCTCTTGATCTGTTGTAAAGGCAGTTGTCAGGACATTTATGGCCTGGCTGCGGGGCCCTCAGGTAAGCCGGTGCATGGGGCAGCTATGCACCCTCTACCTTGCTTCGTTTCCAACCCCCACCACCTCATTTTGTCTTCCCCCACCGCCTTGCTTTGTGGCTGCTGCACCGGTGCATTGCTCATCCTCATGCTTCATTATGGCAGCGAACAAGGAGAAGTGACGAAGAATGTAGACGAATGAAGCAAAGTGGTGGGGTGGTGGAGGACAGATCAGCCACCTTGGAGAGCATGGCTGGTGCTGCCGCCATGAGGTGGGGTGAGAGGGTGAGAATGATCTGATCAAGTGTCTGTGTTTATGTGTGTGTGAGAGAGAGAGGGAGGAGGGATGTGTGTCCCTCTTTCCATTTTTCAATTTGTCAGAGAGATCTTTGTGCAGCCATGCTGGTTCCTTCTTGGATTTCTTGTTTCCCTTTCTCAGTGGTATTGTGCTGGTCTGGGCTTTTATGATCATATTTTTCAGTTTCCCAAGATTCTTCAGTTGTTTTCCCTTTTAGCATTTTCATCCAAGGAATATTTCCCAAGTTCTTTCTGTGTTTGTTAAAATCAGCTCTTTTAAAATCTAAGACTCTGGTATCATTATGTTCTATTGCTTGTGTTTGTATTATGTTGAATTCTAGTATGACATGGTCACTCTCACCCAAGGTTCCTGCAGTTTCAACTCCCTCTATCACTTCTTCTCTGTTTGTAAGAATTAAGTCCAGTATGGCTGTCCCTCTAGTTCCCTCCTCTACCTTTTGGACAACAAAGTTGTCAGCTAGGTTGGTTAGGAACCTATTTGATTTCTCACTTGGTGCAGAATTAGTTTTCCAGTTGATATCAGGGTAATTGAAGTCCCCCATTACTATTGTAGTGTGTTTCCTACATATATTTGTTAGTTAGTTGACAAAAAGGACTTCTATTTTTTCTGTTTGATTGGGTGGCCTATAGTATACATCTATGGCCATGTCATTCTTTTTTTCTTTTATATTGACCCATAACTAGAAGGTTTTCGTCTTTGGTTTTATGGATTTCTATAGCAATATAGTGGTCCTTTACATACAGTGCAACTCTTTTATGGGGTCTGTTTTTTTTGAACAGTTTGTATCCTTCTATCAATGTGTTCCAGTCATGGGTTTCATCCCACCAAGTTTCTGTTATTCCAACTATGTCATATCTGCCTTCATGTATTAGTAGTTCGAGTTCACCCTGTTTGTTCCCCAGACTTTGCGCATTTGTATATAAGCACTTGAGATCTTTATGTCTGATGCTGGGTATGCTTCCTATGTGTCTTATTTGGTGTTTGAATTTGTCTTCCTTCCCATTCCCTCTTTACTTCATTATTTGACTTGCTTTCTAGGGGTTTTTGCTTGGAATTAGGTCCTGGAGATCCCAAAGATTGGTACCCTCCCCCCTCAATTTTAGTTTAAAGCCCTCCTGATAAGTTGAGCCAGTCATTTTCCAAAAACATTTTTCCAAATCTTAGTGAGGTGCAGTCCATCCCTTGCCAGAAACCCATCATGAAGATAGTGCAGACCATGGTCCAGATTTTAAACTTGGTTTGAAACCTCTGTATATTGAAAGCTATATAGTGAGAGCCAGTTTGGTGTAGCAGTTAAGTTGCCAGGCTGGAAAGTCAGACACTGTGAGTTCTAGTCCCATCTTAGTCAAACTCTCTCAACCCAACTCACATCACAGGGTTGTTGTTATGGGAAAATAGGAGGGAGAAGGTGCACTGGATCTGTTCGCCACCTTGAGTTATTTGTCAAAAAATAATAAATGCAGGATATAAACAAACAAATAAATATTGACAGTTCCCTAGATACAAAAACTGAAAGCAAACATAGATTATACTAGGAAATGTGCTACGACTCATGGACCATGGTTTGTTGCCAAGGCTTTCTGTATTCCATGGAACTCAAGGTATCTAGACAGTCCTGAAGCACTGTCTGCTAAATAGAACTCCAGGTATCACGGCTGAACTTTTATGTCTACACTTACCTGAAGTTACTCAATGCCAATCTTGATATCATTGCAAGAACTAAATTTTCATTAACTTCATGGCTCACAAGAATTGTCTCATTTGAACCTCTTACAAGGTGAACAGAAGACAGAGATTCAAGCCTGCCCATGCTTCATAGTGCCTGCTCAGGCACCCACATTCCATAGTGCTTGATTATAGTGTTCATGTGCTCATGCTTTATAGTACCTGCCCATGTTACTCACCCACCCATCTGCATTCCATAGCTCCTGCCCAGTTTACCCACCCACCCTGCAGCTCTTACCCACAGCTCTTACCCCGTCGTCTGCTTGCCTGAAATTCCTGCTTGTTCCCATGTTGTAGTCATGTGAAGTCCTTGGTTAGTTATCTGTGCCATTTTAGGTTTACAACAGCAACCAGAACTGTCTGGATTTCTGTCACTAAGTGATGTGGTCACATGATATCATGATTTATGACTGCATCAAGTAAGAACAGAACTTTCAGTCCCAATTGCTGTTGCAACCCAAGGACTACCTGAAAAGCTGCTCAAACATAGAATGAATGGGGTGCTTTCTTCAGAGCATTGAAATGGTTGGCAGCGAAAGGTTGCTTTGCATCCATTTTTAACAAGCATTCACAAAACTGTTCCAAAACGAAATGTCTATGTGAAGTCTCCTCTATCTGGAAGAGAATTACTAGAGTACATGATTGCATTTCACGAGTAACTGTTGCATTTTTAGTACCATGTATCCGGCAATCTGTGTATTTCATGGTTCTGTAATTTAGAAAAATTGGAGGTGATGGGGCTTGAAGAACAGACAACCCATAAAGTTGGTGAGGCACTATTACTATCAAGTCCATGACCTGATGGTTTGGGTGACCATAGGTAACATTAGTTTCTGATAAAGAATTGTAATTTGGAATTGAAAATTGGAGTAGCTTGACATGTTAATACCCTAGTCCAGGGGTGTCAAACTCGATTTAATTGAGGGCCGCATCAGGGTTGTGTTTGACCTTGGGGGGCCAGTGTGGACATGGCCAGTTTGACATCACTTGTGTCAGAATGCCTGTGGCAGCCTGAGCGCTCTGCTAGCGAAAACAGGCTTCCAAGCTCCATTTTTTGGTTGTGACAGCTTCCTGCAACTCTCTGCCAGCAAAAACAGAGTTCGGGAGGGCAGTCCCCCGAGCTTCATTTTTGTTGGTAGAAGGTTGCAGGAAGCTGTTGCAGCTGAAAACGGAGCTCAGAAGCCCGTTTTCGCTGTCAGAGGCACCATGGGCTGGTCCTTTGCTGTTTCCAGGGCAGCTCCATGAGCCAGATCTAAGCACCCTATGGGCTGGATCTGCCCCCCGGGCCTTGAGTTTGACACCGTTGTCCTAGTCGATGTTTTCTGACATCATGTCTGACATTTGAATGTGTACATTCTTTCAGATCACATGATGTTTCATATTCCATTCATATTGAGGATTAACTGTAAAGACAACATTTTGCAACAATTATTTTGTCCCTTGAGCTCTTTTGGTTGCTGCTTTTAACTCAAGAGAACAAGGCTCAACAAAGGGAGTTTTGTAGCTTGCATACCCTCCTTTTATTATGGCCTTTGTTTCAGATGTGAAGATTCAAATTGCCTACAGGCCTTATAAGAGTACATGTGTGGAACAGAACAACAAGTTTATTCATCTTGAAGGAAATGTTTAACAATGGTGGGAGACTTCATTACCAAATAAAACAGATCTGCAAGAATCCTCCACCTTTGTTAATTTTAATGTATTTTATTTCATTCAAATAATTTGTGATGCTGCCAAATGCATTCAAATAATTTCTCAATCCACAATTATAATGCATTTTAGAAAATTCTGAAGTACTACTTTTGTTTTTCAGACTGTAGCTTGTTTTATATATGTTTCTTAGTTCCAGCTGCACTTTCCTTGATAATGCTTTCAAACATTATAAAAAAAACAGGAATGTGGGAATGTTTGCATTGGGGGTGGTTGATGAGGGTGGGAAGAAGTAAAACAAAATCAAAATGGCAGCCATGACCACATGATCAAAGCAAGTGTTCAGAAATATATTGGATATGGCCGATAAAGATTCAAGAGGGTTTTGTGTAGGCAAATAGCTGACAGCTTCTCCATTGTCAGTGAAAGGACCCATCTGCTAACCAGACCACAGGATCAGGGGTGGGCTTCAAAAATTTTAGCATTTTAGCTGCCTGGTTGGTGGCTGGGCGTGGCCTAGTCGGCCTCCTGCAACATGGCGGGGGGGGCATTTTTGCCCTCCCCGGGCGCCAGAGGCTTTCCTTGAGCCTGTTTCCAGGAAGGTGAAAACAACCTCCCCAGGCTCCAGAGGCTCTTTGGAGGCTGGAAACAGACCCCTTTCCAGCCTTCTCGAACTTCCGGGAAGCCCATTTTTCACCCTCCCCGGCCTCCGGAGGCTTTCCTCGAGTCTCTGGCAAAAACAACCTCCCTGGGCTCAGGAGGCTCTCTGGAGGTGAGAAACCGGCTTGTTTCTGGCATTTCTGAACTTCTGGGAGGCCTATTTTTCGCCCTCCCCGAGCCTCTGCGTACGCCCTGCACTTACCTGCATCTACAACAGGCCACGTGGGGACTCCTGGGAGAAGCAGAGTGATGCGGGCAGGGTCAGCCAGGAGTGGGATTTGGCGGTTCACCAAACTGCGCAGAATCTTCGCTATGGGTCTGCCTGAACCTGTGCGAACCCGTAGCAGCCCACCCCTGCACAGGATAGTCATGAGAAATAAAAGAAAGAAGTTTCCACTGTAATATATGTAAGGATACAATATGTTGGTTCTAAACAGTCAATAGTTTAGTAGCTGGAATTTTGTAACTCCATTCCTTTCTTCTCCATAAATCTTTTGGAAGAGGTGTAAATCTTTTGGAAGAGGTGTAAATTCTTTGGAAGAATCAAGGACTTTGAAAAGTTGACAGGCCTTTGTCAACTTTTCAGATTATTTTTTTTTTTAAGGTTTCCTCTCTGTTCTACAAATTTAAAGATGGTTAAACAGGATGAACAAATAGCTTCTGGGCATTGAGAGATTCCAAAATATAGAAATCCTTTTTGGTACCAGATGATGAGTGATAGTATATCTTCAGCTGGTTTTGGTAGCCCATATGATGTATTAAGTGCATCCTCCTATCTCTTTGCATTGACTGGTACTTTTCTTTATCCTTGATTTCCTGAACATGGGGTCTTCTAGATAGTTGGACTAGTTTCAGGAATCCTCCAGCAATATTGTTATCAGGTCAGAAATGCTTATCCCCCTCCCCCGCAAAAAAAAAGAAAGAAAAAAGAAAAGCTGTTGCTATGTTTGTCTTGTGCAAACCTTATACGGTGAGCTTTTTAACAGCATAAAGTCTAAGTAAAATATGATTTTGTGACTATAATCTGTCAAATATATCCAAATTGTATTGTTCACATATATAGCTTGAATATATATCTTATAAGAAAAATCCATTACAATGTGAGGTTTCTGATTTTATACATAGAGGCTTTGCATATCAAGGGGCTTCTCTGTTGAGAAAAACTGGATATTGCAGAGCAAAGAGATGACTGCCCAATATCTTTGGCTTGTGTATATATTTCTATAAAATACACTCCCTGAAGGTTTAGTTAAATATCAGTTCCACTTTTAGGAAATCCTTGGAAATGGATGATTCAACCAACACCTCCCCACCAAATTGAAATTTTCAAAATCTGTTGTCTGATTTACAATGAGTTTTCGACAAATGAAACTTGGCTGAAATGACAAAAATAATGTATTCATACTAAAGGTGCAGATTTTGTTTTCTATCTAGATTTATATGTATTGTATGTCTGGATATAGATTCAAATTATCATGCTGAGATCATATATTAGGTAATTCTTAGAGGCTTGGCAATAATTGTTAAGGAGCTCTGAAAAAGAGACCCGTTCATGGCAGAAAAAAATAGGCCTTTTGTGTCAAAATCTATATTACAAGGAACAACAAGTGCAAAATCTGAAGTAATTTCTTTCTTGAAAGTCCTCATATGTGCAGGAGAGTGGGGGTAACTTTTCAATAAGCTTTTTAAAGAAAGCAAATGAAGGGTAAGAAGCCGCTATTCTTCCTTGTGGTCAGCTGTTAAAATGATAGGAGTTCACTGGAGCCCCCTCTTGCTGAGTGAGATCCTATTTGCATACACAAGGTTTCTTCAAGCTGGCAAATCAGGGACAGTCCATTTGCGTTTCCTTTGTTTGTACAGTTGCAAATGATAGATATTCCTGCCACCTATGGCCTGGGCTTCTGACAGATTGCTTCCCTTTCTCTTTCATCCATTGGGTTGGTAATTACACACATATAATGGTCAGATTAGCAAGCTGTATTGAAATGCTTGGCACCATCTTTCAGCTGGATGGAATGTAAACAATGCTGGCATAAGTCTCACCAGGAGAACTTCTCGTTCTCAGAAGATGGAGCGGAGAAGGGGGGAAAAGCAAGATCTGCAATCTGACCATTTGCTGCAATCTGTGTATCCCTGGAAACTTACAAGGATTCAAAAAAATATCTTCAAGGTTTTTCCTTGGTTCATGAGACTGCTTGGCTCAAGCAAAGATAGAAGTTCATTTTTCTGTGATATAGCAAATCTATCACTACCTTGACTGGTTACTGAAATTTGTGTTTCCCTAGAAATTTACAAGGATTCAAAGAAATAGCATCAAGGCCTTTCCTTGGTTAGTAAAGCTGCTTGGCTCAGGAACACAGATATACACATATTTTTGTGCAATATAACAAACATATCATTAAGAGTGGAAGACTGAAATGTGAAAGGATGCCATTTAATATTGATTGATTGATTGATTGATTGATTACCCTTGGGCCATATCAAAGTGCAAAGTTCCAGAAATAAATTATTACTAAAATTTGATAAAAGCAATTTAAAATGGAATTGGGATTGGCCACTTAATGAAACTGGTTAAGATTAGATTATAAAAAATTAAACCCTTCTAGATTGGGATAAGGCCCATCAGAGATCAGCACTGTCTTCTCACTAGAGCCGCCAGCAGAATATAATTTAAACGGGGTTTTAATATTTAAAATTTTGTAAAAATTTTTAAACGGGTCACAGCCATTAATTTAATTCTTTTTAATTAATTTTAAATCTGTATATTGCTTTGTTTTAAATAAAAGCTGTGAACCGCCCCGAATCTTCGGAATGGGGCGGTATATAAATACAAAAATAAATAATAAATAAATAAATAAATAACTCTTTTGCACATTTTTCCCCCAGCATCTGATAATTGACGGGATGTTGCACAAAATCTAAAGGTAATACTGACTTTTCATGACCAGGAGTTCTTTCCTCCATGAACACATCCTCTTCTTTTAAAGCCATCAGGCTAATGGCCACCATTATGTCTTCTGGTAATGAATTTCACAGGTTAACATGCAATGTGGGAAGACCTGCCACTTTCCATCTGTTTTAAATTTTCTCCCAATCAACTTTGCTGGGTGGCCTCAACCCAAATGTTTTGAGAGAGAAAGAAAAACTGGTGTACTTTTTTCATGGCACGTCTCACCTCATTCACCATTTCCCAAGAAAAAGTTAATACTAATGGGATGAAAATATCACCTTAAATCCATTTATTTATTCCAGTAAAATATCTGATACATGTAAGCCATATCTCAACTCCAAAGAAACCAGACCAAAAAGTAGATTTGTGACCAAAATTAAACTCTGCCTTAATAGGAAAGGGGAATGACCTCCATTCTTACACACACACACACACACAAACACACACACGTATTATTTAGATGTATAGCATCTTTGTACTTGCTGTTTTTATTCCCACGATTGTATTGCTTTCCATCAAATGATACCCATACTTTGTCGTGTGAAGTAACTAAAATGGCAAAACAGTTACTCTTTCTATAACAAGCAAATGTGGTCTCAGGAAAAATTTGGAATTGCTACTCATAGCAGTCATACTACCCCAGCATACACAGTGGAAATAGATTTTGATTGTTTAGGTGGCTGCCTGTCATATTTCCACATTGGAAATATATACCCTCTCTATATATATATTTCACACACACACACACACACACACACACACACACACACACGCACGCACGCACGCACACACACATTTCAGTCTTTATAATTTCATGAATATAACATTTATTTGAAACAATTTGGAAGTGGTCCACAAGTGCCTTTGGGAATTTCAAAAACAAATCTAATCTGAGCACATGTCTATGTCAATGTGTGCCGTTCCATTCTAATACTAACCAAGTCTGAATCTACTCAGCTGTTGAACATCAGTGAAGGCCATCTAGGTGCTGCCACCTAGGTGGACTTGGACAGGTACCCATTTGCTTATTAACTCTTCCCCACAATATTTAAGAACAATAAATGCAATGAAATTTCAGTTCTGCAGTTGCAAAAGAACAGTAAAAGATAATTTTACCCCAGAGGTCTCCTATTATCATTCCCATGCTTAATTTTATTCAGTCCAACAACAACAAAATAATCAAAAAAACGTGCCTTTGGTGACAACTGCACAGCACTGAATGGCCTTCCATGGCACTTCAGAAGAGCAGAGGACTGAACTTTGGATTTTTAGAAAACAGGCACATTCCAGGTGAACTCAACCAAAGTTTTTCAAACTCTGCTCTAGCATGGAATGCTAGTGGAACTCTAGCATTCCATGGGAACTTGATGGTGTTTGGTGAATAATTAAAAGAGTTCACTTGAATCCAATCATTTTTTTATCACTAGAGCTTTGTCTCTTGATTAAAGGTTTTAGGAACTGTTCTGAAAATAGTTTCTGTGTCTAGAAAAGATTGGAAATCCCTTTTTGTAGACTACAATTCCTAGACTGGTTGATTGATCACATTGACTGAACTTTTAACATCCAGAAAGCACCAGGAGAAGGAAGCCTTGTAGATTCATTGAGGCTATTTTAAGAACATTAAATTCATTTTTCACAGCAAAAGAGACATAAGAGAAATTACAAGTGTGTTTGTTACTTCATCACTATTATCATAGTGTGACCAGTGTCCCAAATGAGTTATCTTTTTAATTTCTTACAGATTAACCAGTTACCTGTGCCTTTTAACCTTTTTTTAGTATTCAAAATAATAGCTGATCGTAAGAGCTCTGCTGAATCTGAGTTGTAAGCTTGCATCAGATTCTGAGTAATGGCCAACCAGATGTCCCTGCGAAGCCTTCATCAGGGATCAGCTACGGTGTTTGTGTTTCTGTTACTATTGCTCCTTAGCAGATGTTCTGCAACAGAATGGTAATTTTGGGCCTGGAGGTTGCATATCTTTATTGTGGCTAGCCTCTGTTGATGGATTTATGTTTCATAAATTTTAGTAATCCCTTTAAATCTATCAAAACTGGTTACCATTACCACATCTTCTGACTGCAAATATTGAAGTTTAGTGTTGCAGCCTGACCGCAAAATGATTTAAAGTTCCTCCTCAAAAGAGAAGAAAACCTTCTCCACGCTCTAAATATTGAAGTGGTTGTGTTGTTTCTTCTAGCCTCATATAACAATTCCAGTAGCAAAAAAAAAAAAAAAAAGGCTTTTCTATCTGCTTCTAGATGGGCAAGATGGCCCAAAGCATGCCAGCCATGGGAATTGCAATCTTCTCTCCTTTGCAGGTAAAATTTCTTGCCTTCCTGGCATGAAACCTCTTGTTGAGTTGGCCTTAAGATGTACTATCGCCTTAGAAACTGGATCTAAAACTCAGAAACTCTCTAGAATTTAAGCATGGAGAAAAGGATCTAAATACCTCTGTCAACCCTGAAGCGAACCTGGCTGAAGCCATATTTGGAGCTTCATGGTTGTCACACAGAGGAGGGAGGGGGAAAGGGAGGGGGGAAATTTTAAATAGCTCAGTTTTGTCATTAAAATAAAAAGCTTTCCTATCGGAACTAAGGTCATTCCAACAGGTGGTTGAGAAGAGGAGGAGTGGAGTAACCAGACAACCTTCTAGCAACACTATTGGACAATGTGACCAATGACCTGGGGGGGAAGGGGGAACTTTCACTTTTTAATTAGGTGAAAACTGTGGGAACTTTGAGAATCGGTGTTCACCAATTGTGCCAATATGATGTATCCAATAAATTGTTCTTTGAGGAATCTACCTGCCTCAGAGTTCTGCTTTTTATGGGTGCATTACTTGGAACGCTGACAACCGTTTCTTATTGCAGTGTGCATAAAAGACTGTGACTTTTCTTTTAGACTATTACCAATTGCTTAGATATTCTCTTTATATCTATTTGACCAGTCTGGGAATTTTAGAAATAGACACCTGGTTGCAATAATTTATACATTCTTATAGTGAAACATGGATTTATTACTTGTTTTATTTCATAATGAAATAAATAATAGAAAGAAGTAGCAATGATCCACTTATGCCAAGTTATATAATTCATGTATTCAGCCTTACACATAAAAATATTGTACAGGAACCTTAAGGGTATCAATGATGCAACTTTACCTAACTATGGATTACTGAAATATTTTATTTGTAAATTTAGAAGCACCACATCCAGCACTTTTTTTCTTCTTGAAATAATAGAAATTTCTTCTATTTCTTCTAGGGGATACCTAGAAATTAATTGTTTTTGCAAATTTGTCAGTGCCATCTATAGATGCATGTGCTATATCCACAACATTCCTCTCTCTCTTCTCTAAGGCTACAACCTTACAAATTATCAGACATATCACAAGAACATAAAGTATTTTTGGATCTAATCTCTTAAGCTTCCTCATCCCCAGCTAATGCTTCTCCAACGTTTACAAGCCAGAAATATTTTGGATGGGTTTGGATCGATACTAGGATCCAAATTCCTCCTATACTTGCAATATGCCCTAGAAAAGTGTTTTTCAAGCTTGGGAATTTATAGTTATTTGAAGGATAATATCAGTTTGTAAACCATGTTTCTTCATTGGCATTCCTACCAGCTCATGGGAAGATGATAGCTAAATAACATGATTGGTAGTAGAAAGATTATTGAGGGAAGGTGCTGCTCTCTTCACTTGTTGCACTATTGAGTTTGCTATTTATCAAGGATAACATTGTGCTTCTACACAATTTATACATTGTGCATTAGATCTTCTGTAACATCCAAACTTCATTCATGCAGGGAAGAGAATGAGAAGTGTTATTTAATAACTGTACTTCTTATTTGTCTTCTAGCTGATTTCCAGCATTTCTTAAACCTTGCAAATTGCAATCAAAACATAAATTTTAATCTATCTAAATAAATATACATTATATTTTATCCCCCGCTTTCTCTAACATTAGCCTTAATTGAAAAGCTAACAAGCTTACGTTGGTATTTGGCTGTAATTTCTGAAGATATTTCGATTAAAAATGCTTTTCTATATTTTAATTAGGAAAGGATGTGTAAATCTATTCAGTTTATTTTAATAAACAATGGGGTAACATACTTCTTTAGATGAATACAGACAGTTCTCTGTCAGACATGGCAGATTTTGGCTTTATTAAGTTGAACATGATTTCAGTGACAACAAAAATGTAAATAATTAATTAAATGACTCAAAGTTTAGAAACATTTGAACCACTCGTGGAACAGCAGATGGAGTCACACACTTATTGTGTTCCAAAACTAGATTCAACAGGAAATAATTTTGAAAATCCCAAGATTAGTGGTTAACAAGTTTAATGATTCTCTATGAGAATCATGACCGAATAACTTTATCATCCTTGGTTCCTTCTTTGCTTCTCTGATTAGTTTGGAGAAGTGCTTTATTTTGTATTAAGAGCCATGGCAGCACAGTGATTAGAATGCAGCACTGCAGGCTACTTCTGTTGACTGTCGGCTACCTGAAGTTTGGCAGTTTGATTCTCACCAGCTCAAGGTTGACTCAGCCTTCCATCCTTCCCAGGTCGGTGAAATGAGGATCCAGATGGTTGGGGGCAATATGCTGACTCTATAAGCTGCTTAGAGTGGGCTGCAAAGCACTGCGAAGCGGTATAAATGTCTAAGTGCTATTGCTATTTCAAAGTAAATAGGTTGATAATTTTTAGCTGATAGTAAATTTTGGTAGGTTGACATGCAACCAATATCCCATTTCTAATAATTCCATACAGTTCCACAAATAAATAATTGTGAAAGAACTTGACGTGAGGGATCTAGCATGTGCTAGTGATGTTATTACCTAACACTTAGGATGTTATCTAGTTTGGGTAATGAAAAATTTGCAAGAAAACAACCAAGCTCAGAGAGCACCAAGGATCCCTCATTCCAACTCTCAGCTACAAATATTCTCCTTTATTAGAACTTGATGTCGATCTAAATTTGGATTTTTTCTTCCCTATGCCAATACTTTGAAGGAATTTCATTTGCAATTTCACTGAAAGGGTAGAGTTGTCTAAAATTGCCCATTAATACCTGAAATGTAATCATAATGCCATAAAGCTGCAAACATTCAGATAATATGATTTAAATAGCTTTCAAAATTCGGAACCGTAAACCGGAACCAGCACACAAGGACTGTTATGGTATTTTTTTTCCTCTTGCAAATCAAGTTTGTTTTAATCTTTAACATGAAAAATGTAGAAACCATACCCACTGTGTGATTCTTTCCACTTTGAGATTGATGTGGGTTACACGTGAGCTATTTAGGAGTTTAATACAGGTAGTCCTCAACTTACAACAGGTCATTTAGTGACCAAAGTTACAACAGCACTGGAAAAAGTGACATGACCATTTTTCAGTTACGACCTTTGCGGCATCCCCTCCTCTAATCACGTGATCAAAATCCAGATGTTTGGCAATTTATGATCATTGCTGTGTCTCAAGGTCATGTGATCAACTTTTGTAACTTTTGGACAAGCAAAGTCAATGGGGAAACCAGATTCATTTAATACCCAGGTTGCTAACATATCAATTGCATTGATTCACTTAACAAGACAATCGGGCAAAATTCGCTTAACAAACGTCTCACTTAACAACAGAATTTTGGGGCTCTATTGTGGTCGTAAGTCGAGGACTACCTGTATTTGTAAATATTCAGCTGAATTCACCACTCCATTAGGCTTGCAAGTAAGCTGGCTGCCTTTGTATTACAAAAGTCTTTATTACAGACTTCATTGCAGATAGGATTTGATTTTAGGGATTACAAGAGGCACTGCCTTCTTCCTGGTGCTCAGCATGATCACTAATGCTTTGGCCCCAATTTTGAGCAGCGGCAGGAACAATCATAACTAATTCCCCCAAATTCCTTCTTCCAGATTTGAAGGCCAGAAGGTTGCAGTGGTACTTATTCCTTGAGAAAGAAGCTGCTTAGTTTTACGGAAGCCACCTCAGGAAAGCCATTTGTTGCAATTCTGTAAACGTCAAGGTCTTGTATTTTGGTGCCTGCCTTGACGCTACACTGAGAAGCAACACTGGAATTGGTCACCGACTCTCTGAGAAATGCTGGAATAAAGCAGTGATATTTTTGACTTAGTTGCAGAGAACTTTACAAAACACCCTTAGCAATTTTTGACCGGAAAAGATGTCGCAATATTCACAACAGGGTGGTAAGATGTATCCTTTCTTCTTGCAGGAATGGAGCACACAGTTTTACTTGGATCCTGATAGGTTTTCACACTCACATATCAACCAGCAATGACAGGATTTCTCTGATAGGGTTTAAGTGTGTTCTAAGTATGCCTTCAAGTTCTCAAAATATAAAATATTTCATCATTTTTAAGGTAGGATGGCATTGAGAGTCAGAAGAATGTAACTTTAACCTTCCAGGGGGACCTGTTATTGACTCAAAAAATCTTGTTTTAATAAAATAGTACTCTCATGTAGATAACAAGGTAAAAAAAGCCCTACAAATGACTGAAGATTATGTATTAACAGCTTTTCTATGTGAATATATATATATACACACATACATACATATACATACATACATACACATATACATACATACATACATACATACA
>JANHFL010002724.1:59957-75001 GCA_032468155.1 Oxyrhabdium leporinum | reverse complement strand
ATAATAATAATAATAATAATAATAATAATAATAATAATAATAATAATAATAATAATAATAATAATAATAATAAGTTGGCAGGAGCTGGGGCAAGTAATGGGAGCGCACCTCGTCACGTGGCACTCAGGTTTGAACTTGGGATGTCAGCTTTCCAGCTGACAAACTCAGCATTTTTAACCACTGAACCCCCACACCCCCTTTTGGTATCAATATTCCAGGCTAAATCATACACAAGTCAAAAATCTGCCTGGGATGTTTGCAAGGTAAGACACCAATCACTCTATGCCAAGGTAGTGAGGATGGCAGAGAAATGGGAGTGACAAGGGTCTAGGAAGAGACAACTGAATAATTTTTACCATTGATGAGGTTCAATATTTTTTATTATTAATGATATCAAGTATTAATCCAAACTTCAATTTCAAGCAACATAAGAGAATGTTAATATTTGAATATTCTATAGCAGTTCCTGTTGTGCATCACTATTTACACCAGTACTTCTACCCGCTCAACAGAACACATCTGCCAAGATGAAATTTCAGTCCCATGCCACTGTCCTTTCCTTCTGCTAGTAGCTCAAACTCCCCCTCTCATTCAATAAGTATGTACTAATCAATTGCACTCTGGTTGCTGCTGTACGTACCATTTTTTTCAGCAAATGCAATAGCATCTTCTTTTGTAGAAAATGTTAGTTGGATATTGGACAGAGGATCCGCTCTGTAAATAATAAAACATTATGGAAATAGCAGGTAAAACATTTAAAAGTTACACTATGATTTCAGAAAAACTATTAAGATCCATCTGTTTTTTTCTAGTGCCAAAATGGCACAATCGTTGGCTCTGGTCTAGAGGAAATCCTCTTCCTATAAATTATCTTTGTATCTCTGAGAGAAAAGGCACACGAAGCTTCAACAGAGTCGCAAAGGTGCTTTTGCAAAAAACAACTGGACCAAAGGTTCAAGTCCTGAAGAAGCTTCTTGGATGAGAAGCAAAATGTTTTCAAGGGAAAAAACCCAAGAAAGTCCAGCTGACTTTTGAAAAAGCACTTTTGGGGCAACCATGAGCTGGATGACTGAGAATCTCCATGGACAGTTTCAATAGAGATTCTTAATGGACAGATACAATAGTAAGATACCACGTAGGGCTTTAATGAGCACTCTGAAAGAAATTGGGAAATCAATGGGCAAACCCTCTGCTTCTGAAACTGAGTGATAAAATTCACCAGTAAAATTCTAACAACCACATTTGGTACTCTTTGAAGCCTCACAATACATTGCAATAATGCTGATTGATAGTTCTTAAACATCACAATATCTAGACCAGGGGTGTCAAACTCGTGGCCTGCAAGGCCAGATGCGTTATGCGTTGGCCACGCCTACCCCCGGTTTAGCAAAGGGGAAAAAATAATCACAATATGTCACGTGACGACAATGTGAAGCCGTGAGTTTGACACCCCTGATTAGACCATTAAGAGGTAGCAAAAATGAGCAAAAGTATTTGGGTCTGTAATAACAGTACTAATGCTGCCATACTGAGACCTTGAGGACAATCCTATCCAGAATAGAAGGATTATCAACTCCACAAATACAACAACCATTAGCTCACAGCACTGTCATCTTCTTAGAGTTCAGCTTCTGTTCATTTGCTACCATCTAGCCCATTTTCAAAATCAGACACTGGTTCAGCAGCTCCACGGCCTCACCTGACTCATAAGGCAAGGGAAAAGTGTCATCATATGCTGATCACATTTAACTACAAATCCCTAGATGACCACATCTCGTAGTTTCAGAGAGTTGCTAAAGAAAAACAACAGATGGTATAGAATAAAATGGAAGCTTGTAGGCACAATACAAGCGTGCCTCAGCCCTGGCTGGAAATCCCACAGATTTTTAAAACACAGATCTGGCTAGAACAACCACACAACCTTGCATGCATTCTTTTATCTGTTTAAATTTAAATCATATTCTCTATCCAAGAATTGAGACAAATTGCTAGCTGCCTGCTTCTAATTCTGAAGTTTCACAATATCTTATGGTGGGTTAGAAATGCAATTTATTACACCAGAAAAAAAGAAACAAAAATAATCTAGTTTTTCTGTGTGCATTCTGATTTTTGATTTCTAAGGAGGAGGTGGCTGAACCACAAAAGGGTCAAGAATTCTTAGCCTTCCATTTTCTGAGTAAGCCAAACATCCAAACCCGCAGTCGGGCCTGAAATGTTAAACATGTGCTTACTTAATTTTTCAGAATATCTCTTTCATGAATAACACCACCACAGTCACTAAAATAGAACGTCCAGTACTACCAAGGGAAGCATGATGAATTCTCAGAATTTATGAGAATAAATCTGGTACAACAGCTCTGAAATTATGTAAAATGTGTCTCAAGGTCATAAACGGTTGTGTGCAATTGCTTCGTCGCAAAAAGTTCGTTCCATCTGCAACTAAATCTTCATAAAATCTGAAGTACTTTCTTCAGTGACGGAGAACTAACTTTCTGACTTTAGAAAGCAAGGAGATAGGTGACAGACGAAGACAGATTGTAAACCGAATGGCTTCTTTCATTGAGCCTTTGATATAAAATTTAACAAATTATTAAAGCACTCTGGAGATACTATCACATGGTATTATACAACAAGAATGTATCCACTCTCACAGTGAGGTAATTTTGAGCTAAGCAAAAAAATCTGGGCAGTTATAATACAAGTGGGAAACTCTTATTTTTTACTGAAGTCCAAAATCCCATGCTGCTGCACTAAGAGAAATCAAGATTGATTTGTATTCTTATGGAAGACACAAACCTATCTAATACAGTAAAATAAGGTAAACCACAAATGTTCCCAAAGAATTTGCTTCAGCCAGTATCTAAAGTGGCATAGTGCTCAAAGAACAGGCAGCCTAATTCTAAAAGTAAGAGAGTTAAGGAACCCAGGCAATTACTTTAAGAACCTAGATCAAATATTACTTAAGCTGGACGCATCCCTACAGATATATATCAGCTTGTCACATCTATTTGTAACTTTTAGCAATGCTTTCGCGGGAATGCATTCTCTATATGAATGAATTGATAAGATGAGGGGGTTTATCATGTTTGTACAGTCGACAGATAAACCATTTTTTTGGGGGGGGAATATAAGGGTTATTTCACAGACATTGCTTAGTCACATGCAAATCAGATCCTGCAAATTACCATATAAAGTGTGTTTTATCTGTAATTAGTAAATTATACTTTTTATTGTAATTTATTTAATTGTTGTGAATTGCCCAGATTCACAATCCATTAGGCTACAGTAAATAAAGACGACTCTCTGTTTTGGCCTCCTATTTCTTTATCAGTAAAATTGAACCTAGCTTTTCCCCCCCTTTCTGAAGCAGTTTCTCATAGGTGCAGGGCCTGCTTTTTCAAATCAAATTGAGTGTTGATCAATTGATTGGACAGGAATTGACCAACCAGTTTGTTGCGTGAGCCTGATATCATGGGCTGAGAGAGAGAATGACTGGCCCAGAGTTACCCAGTTAGCTGTCATGCCTAACGTGGGACTAGAACTCACAGTCTCCTGGCTTCTAGCCTGTTGCTTTAATCACTGGACAAAATGGATTCTTATGTAATGGAGCTAATAACAACAGTTTGATCTTGTCTGACTCTTGGACTTTTCATGGCCTACTTAATGCAACTCCATATGGTCATTTGTACATTTGACCACCAGATGACTCCCTTTCTTGAGAATCGCTCCAATTTCACACTTGGAAGTTAACAAAAAATTCCCAAATAAAAAATAACATCCCTGGCAAAAAACATAATTTTATTAGCACTTTTAAAATCTAACCATGCTTGGTAAATGTCGGTATTAGTTGATCAAAGAATAAACTTTGAACATGCTAACTATTTTATACTTACGAAGATGCCCAACCCATCAATGGGTTTTCCCAGCGCTCCCTTGTATCAAATTCCATTTTCCATTTTTTTGTGTTATTAACACCAGCTTGCATGGCATTACGGGCTGGAACAAAAATATAAGCTTTTCTTGTTTTAATATGCTCCTCTGGAACACCAGTTAGAGGGGTAATGTCCTTTGAAAACAAGAAAGAAGAGATAAATGAGTGCATTTTTAAAAATGCCAATGACCTATACTTTGGGGAAAGTTAGTTTTCATTGAAAAAAATCATTCATTGAGAGGAATGAAATGCGGAGTTTCCAAATCTATTCATCATTCATGTATAGGTTAACAAATTCAAGAGTCTTTTATGCATCTTACATAAACTTTCTGGAATTACAATTTTTTTCTAAACAGAAGACCATTAGCATTTAAACCTCAGGCATGCTGTGGTACCTACAATGCACTGCTGTAAACATTTCTTCTGTAGTGTTTAGGCTAAAACATGTAGCTCTATGGGGTGACCTAGAAGTCTTAATGAAGCTTAACACCATGCATTTATCTCAGTGCCATGACTAAGCAGTTTTGCAATACCATTACATGTAGTCCTTGTTCAGTGACTACGGTGCTGTGAATGTTCACAGTTACAACTGTGATGACTCCAAATTCTATATTTCACCTCCAAGTTCTACACCATACTTGACTTATGTTTCAAATCTACAGATGTTGGTACTACCCAGTTGAATGAAGAATTCTGGAAAGCAAAAAAGCTTGCACATTTTTGTGCAATTTTGCTGATTGGATTGGAAGTATCGACTAATGTTTGGAGGTTAGATTTAGTTCTTATAGGCCAACACAACTATTTCTGGTTTAAGCCAGTAATATACCGCATGAATGGAACTGGAGTGATATGATTAAAGCTCAATAAGCCAGATATTTTGCAAAGGTTTGAAGCAAGCCCTTGGTGATAAAAAAATGTATTCTTTATAATTTGAATCCTAACCTTCTAACATCTGTTGACAAAAGCTCAGATTATCAAATGCTTCCTCCCAAAATGACCACATTAACCTAGCAGGGTAATTCAAAAGTACCACCTACTTTAGATTTTTGCCTGCACAATGCCAATGGGAATGGCTTGGACTTCTTTCTTCTGCCTGTCTCCAAAACAAAGGATGATCTGATGCAAGCCCAACTCTTGGCAGACAGAGGTAATCCAAACCAGTGATGACATGACTTAAATTTAAGGAGGCAAACAAATTTAAATAGCACACTGGGATTTTAAAAAAATAAGCCTCCAGCTACCAACCTCAGTATATCTGCTGTCAAAGACTTTAAAAGCTGCTCTCAGCAGACCATTCCTGGCAAAGGGGAGGCATGTCTTCCACTCCTCCCTCCCCTTTTTGTTTCACTTTATAAAATCGACTCCGAGAGATCAGTCACAACTGCCAAGTGTGAAATGTTTGTCTTGCATTTAGAACTAAGGGGGGAAAAACCCACAGGAAATTACAACAACGCATAAAAGCTGAGCTCAGACTACCTAAGGCAAACTGTCAAAATATTTTAACAATTTAATCATAAATGTTTTCTTTGAGTCCAAATAGTGTTTATATTAAATTCCAGACTAGTCAAAATATGAAGACACACCAATTATTTAGTCAAAAAGTTGCAACACACAAAACTACACTCTCTTCTGACAGACAGGCATTTCTTTGGTTGCTTAAAAAGAAATATCAC
Source organism: Oxyrhabdium leporinum (assembly GCA_032468155.1). Taxonomy (NCBI): domain Eukaryota; kingdom Metazoa; phylum Chordata; class Lepidosauria; order Squamata; family Cyclocoridae; genus Oxyrhabdium; species Oxyrhabdium leporinum. Next base: position 69,397 of record JANHFL010002724.1, on the reverse strand, counting down.
AAAGGTTGTTTGAGCAATCAATTGTAGTACTTCACACAATTTGTTTCACCTATGGTAAAAATAAGGCGAGGCTTAACTGTTGCAGCTTGTCTGTTTATAAAAATCAACTGGCAATTTATTCACATTCACACAGATACATTCTTAAAGTTAGAATTTGTGTGTCTCTGAATAAATACGTAACTAACAAAAAAGTAGTTTCTACTGATTCTAAAGAGGATGCAACAAAATATGCAGATATATACATTAAGGAAAAATGACAGAAAATAACAAAAATAGAAGTACCTAACTTTCATACTATTTACTTTTGGAATTATGTTATGCAAAATGTATAAAAATATTAAGAAATTGTAAACAAAACCTAAACATGAGATGAGAAAAAGAAAACTAGCTAAATTTAGTTCACACCAACACCATTCACAATATTTCCCCACATTTTTCATTCTTCCAGAATGCCCTTGTATCGCTTCATATGCTTTTTTAAACTTCTCATGCCCTTCTTTTGAAGGACCTCATTAACTCCATCCAATCACCACTTTCAACTGGGAAGTGATTAAGGCATGAGTGACAGTGACCATGTCCATATATCATTTCATATGTTGCCTTTTGCTCTTTCAAATTTACCTCTTTTTTATAAGATTAATCAGCTCCATCCCATTATAACTTTCTGGTTCTTTTTGTTCTCTTCACTTGTTCACTCTGCTTCCAGGTATTTGTCTTATGATTCAGTCCTCATTCATTCTCTCTATATGACCAAACCACAACAATTTATGTCTTTGAATTAGTCACTCACTTTTGCATTCAGCCTTCCTCCCTCCCTCCCTCCAAATTCATGTACTTTCTCTGGAAGTCAGTTAAATTACTGTTACTAGTCTTCATTGTCCTGTGAAAAACAACTATCTTGATCATTCATACATTGAATGTTCATACCATACATTGCATCACACAGTATAATCTAATACTTCCTGCAAAATACTTCAGATTCTCAGCCAGCAGTTCAGGATTCTCCACATATAGTCACATTTGTATCCGCAACCAATGTATATAAACATCATCACAAACTTTCTTGATATATTTATTAATAAACAGAGTACGCAACCAAGTAGACACTGCATACCAATGTGGACTAATTTGCTAAGTGTTACTCTCACTAACTTACTCTCATAAATGATTTACTTCTATCATATAATACCAGTATTGCATTCAGCAACCAATCTTTCCTGCTCGTACCATCGGTTTCAGCATATTTTGGCCACAAGCATAGCCAATGCTACAGTCAAAGCCCAATTTTAGTGCACATAACATCATGCCATTCTATACAAACTAGAATGTTTAGAAACTACTTTGCAAACCAAGGTAGTATTGCCCATATACTACCAACCATAAGATACATAAAATATGCTTTGGATGCAATAGCCGTAGAGGTGTTCTTGGAAATAATGTGTGGCTGCAGCCCAATTCATTTTTTTTAGCTGCTACGTACATCTTAAAACAACGAAAAGAAGAAAAAGAAAATTGTGGTGGAGAAGGCAGCTGCAAGATGGGGCTAGGAACAGCTTCTCCCATTTGCCATCTGGTTAATGAGATGTTTGTGAATGGCCACAGTCACAATGATTTTGCAGATGTATAAGCAGTTTGTTAAGAGTTCCCATGGTATGATTCAAGATTCCAAATGTGTCTACCAGTCTTCAAAAGCTACGCCTGCAAAAATCTCAGATCTTTATTGACCCCAGAGATATATTTGGATGTGGGCATCTGAAGATAAGCCATCAAGGAGAAAATACTGCAGCTTCATTTTACATATTTCTGAATTTTCTTCCTGAACCAGAAAGCGAATATTTTATAAGTAATTGTATCTCATGTAGGATATATGAAAAGTATAATTCAATGAGAGTATCTCATTAAAGGAAATTAGATCCCGTCTTGAAATAATCAAGTAATGTATTAGGCTGTTTCACCTCCATGGTCTACCCATGTACTTGGGTAAGAATGAGTTCAATCCACAATTTCCCTGCATTTGTGTCCAATGGACGCTATGAGGAAATAAGACCATTTTGACTAAAAGTAGACATAGACACAATGAGGGAAGACAATCATTCCCCATATTTATTTCTTTTTTAAAATGAAATTTAAAATCTTTTCTGTTTTTTTTTCAGATATCACCAGGACACATTTTCCACAGGGCTTTACCCAGGACGCATACAAAGAAAACACTGAATACAGAAGTATAGTAGGATACATGACTTACAAAAATTGCTAGCATTAGCAAATTATTTTTCAATCTCAGTTTTCACTCCACTAAATCAATTTGCACAATGGATGTAAATTTAAACACAGTGGACCACAATGTTAAGACACTTAGGCTTAGGTTATGTTTTGCTAAATAGCAACCATGAAGAGGTATACATTAGAAACTGCAATTTAGCAGAAAAAAACAAATGTGAGCCACCATTTCTTCCATGGGAAAAAAAGAACATAAAGACCTGTTTTGCAATGCTGGAGGGACTAATCTGCTTAACTACCGTAATGTGTGTCATTCAGGAGCATTTCACGACCAAAAGCCAGACATCTGAACATTAGCCTGCTGGAATAATTTTCATCTTTTAACATAATAAACTTAACTTTTAAATAAATACCAAACATGCTCTTGTATTTTCTGACAAATCATTAATAATTATATTTTCTTCCATTAGAAAGTTCTATTGATCTTGAATACCGAGAAATATGTTGAATGGACAAAAAATTTTTGTAGGAGCTATGATTCATACTAGAAACTTATGTTCTAAACATAAACCTCCTTTGATTTAAGGAAGAATAGATCAGACTAAAAAGTGAAATATTCACTTAGTAAATTCTTAAACCCTAGGAATAACATCTTCCTCCTCCAAGTTGCATTTTGAAGATGTATAACAATCTACTATAACTATTTCATTCACAGCTTTAACCACTGACCAAAGAAATAGTCTTTGTAGTCACATTTAAAGAGGTTAAATCTCCTGCTTCGAGATGCCATTTAAAATATTTTAGGAGTTGGGAGGAAAAAAAACCCTAAATTCAATTCTCCACTGTGTCACCAAATACTTTGTTCCAAATTCAAGACAGTGAAAGTGCCAGTGAACCAAATGGATGCAACACTATGTTGGGAGAAGTTGTTTAAAAATTTCTTTAGCTTCATGATATCAAGTTCACTCTCCTTCAATTATTGGCAACACAGAATGTGTGTGAGTTCCTTGATACACACTGATGTATACGTATATGTATATGTATATTTCAAGATGTTTAATGAAGAAATGGGAAAAGATCAACTGGGAAAACTATATATAAAATGAATTAGTACAGCACATAATTATTTCTATTTACTCTCAGATGTAGTAATCTAAAGGAGAAATTTTAAATATTCCTATTTGTTTTCTTTTTAAAAGAATTAAATATTCTATAATAGAACTCTTGGAGATTTAAGAAACTAGTATATAGAGCTCAAGTCTTTATACCATGCACTTCCTCAAAGGAAGGGGGAAACCAGTGCAATTACTGACTCAAAAAAACCCAACAGTGGAATAATAATGATGTCCGTTACTATGACCTTGCTTTAGTTCTTAAGTCACTTTGGCCAACTTACTATGGTACACAAGTTCACAAGGTGAAGTATTAAGTAACATGACAGAAGTAAAGAATAAGGCAGAATAAAATCTTGTTTGTGCTCCAAGTTATTTATGAACATTTAAGTGTCAGCAGTTTGTGTTTCAAGAGACAGAAATACTTCCAAAATTTCCATCTGCACAATCCCAAAAAGACTGTATAGCATCCATGTGAGCAAGTAGCTGTTTAAATTTTTTCTCCTCTCTTAAATAAAGGAAGCTGAGAACAAGCAACGGGAAGTTAATGTCAAAATGCAGAAAACCTCCCAGCAAGCTCCCAGCAGCCACCCAAGATTTTGAAACTTGCTAGCTGCCCTCTTTTCAATGCCAGAATTTCACACATTTCAATGACCATTATGACTTCAAAGAATCAAATTTTCATCATTGTCCATCATCTGCCAGTTGATTTGTATAAAGAAGTTCTGCATGCACTCAAGACAAAAGGTTCCTTCCTTCCATGGCTATGTATCAAATTTAAAAGTACTATTTGTGACAGTTGTGTCTGTGGTAAATTGGGATAACACTGAAGAAGTGCAGCTGCTCTGCAGGAGCCTCCTTTTTGGCTGAATTTCAGTTAAATAAAAACTGAATAATTAGTCCCTGCTTTTATTAAACTGAAAAAATGCCAGTGGCCTTCATAATTACTTCCGGTTCCCTAGCTTACTTTAACTCCATAATAGATCCTTGGATTAGAAAGAAGAGGGATTAAAGACCCACAACCTCCCATATTTTTTGACAAAGGGTAGCCCAAATATACGAATATACAAAAATAAAACTGAGACCACAAAGGTGATAGAAGGTCACTTTGCTAGGATGGACACCTGAACAAAGTGAACATTAAACAAAATCATATAAAAATGTTTAGCAGTTGAGCTTCAAAAATACAAATGTGAAAATTTGTGTTCCATTAGTTTAGCTGCTTTTCCCATTATATTGCAGCCTTCTTCTACCCTACTCCATCATTTCCAGCTAGGATGGTTCTGTTGCACTTAAGTTTAACTATAGACCTGCTGGCTAAAAGGAAGGAAACTACAGGCCCTCTAGACCTGGCTATGTAGTCAGGCCTGGTGCTCCCAGCAAGCAGTAGAATTGCTCAGATGGCTTCATTGTTCAGATGTCCATTTTTATCCTCCCTCTCCTAGGTTTTTTTTTAATATACACTGCCATGTGGCCTGCTCTGGCTGCCAGTGTGCATCCAGGTGCAATTCAAGGTGCTGGTTATCACATTTAAATCTTTTCATGGCTTGCAGCTTACTTAAGGAACCATCTTCTCCCAGTCATTTCTAGCCATCCAATTTGGTTTGGCATGTTTCAGGTCCTATCAGCGAAGGAATGTTGGATATTGCAGATCAGGATATATGCCATCTCTCTCCCTCTGGAATATTTTCCTGTCAGAAATTAGTATGACCTAAACCCATTGGCCTTTTGACCTGATTATGTACCTGACTGACTGGGGAATGCTGGGAGTTGAAAGTGACACATCTTAAAATCACCAATTTTGAAAGTCAGGTGTTAAAGCATGTAATTTGTTACAGATAAAGAGATTTGAATATGAATTTATTTCTATAATTACAACATATAGGTTCAAGACCCTGATTAGATAACCTTCATATAAATAGGAGCAACAAAAAAGAATGCCTACTGTTGCTCTTTATTTATGCTTCTATACACATACTTGCTCAAGAGAAATAGTCTATGGCAGAGAAGGAACATCTCCTGATCTACAATGTATAAAAATTGTATATTAATTTATTTGCAGATACATGTTTATAAATGTAAAAAAATGTGAAAACTGCCAAATATATCATTTGTTCAATTAAATAATGTCAGGCGATATGCTTAGAAGTTGATAAGCCTTCTTAATATTCTATTAATACTGGAATGTTCTATTAATACTGGAAAATTATAAGAACAACTTCAAGAAATTACTTGCCACTATTTTGCAAAATGTAATATCAGAACATAAGATTTTTTACTTGTGATGTTAGGGAATAGGGATTGTTATTTTTAGTCCTTTGTCATGATCCAATCGTTCTCTAGCCTTAGAGTTCTCTGAAGCTACTTTTCACCACAGGAAGTTGGGGCCTATTAAATTGCTCCACCCTGGGAGCCAATAGATCCTGTTGATTTCTAAGGGAATTTGGGGTTATTCCTGAGGCTCTGATGTGCTGGTTGCCTGAGGTTTTGGATATGAGGACTTCTTTTACATGTGGAACCCAAAGAGCCCTTTGGTTTTCTAAGAATTTCCACAAGACGAAGTGGCATTCGATATGCCTGCAGCACTACTGGAGGGAAATGAATATCAAATCTGATTAAACAAAAGCAAAATTTTCTATTACGGTTTCCTTCATAATAATAATAAGAACAGTAAAACCTATTTCTCCACTCACACTACATATAGCCAACCAGTGACTGTAGATTTAATATTTCTTGAGGAGAAACTTGGGAAAAAATCTACAAGATTGCTGTAAAGAATATTTTTTGAAAGTATTTATACAGCCATCAATCTTATAACCAACTCTGGACAGCTCTCAATCAATATTCTTAGCATCTGTAAAGAAAATTCAGTGAAATCTGTTTGTTTTGGTTATCTTTTGGGTTTTGATTTTTGGTTCTTTTCCAACTGCTTGATCATTGCCTTTAAAAGTTGTAATTAATCAGTTCAATACAAGTAGTTTTTGACTTAAGATCATAATTGAGCCCAAAATTTCTGTTTCTAAATGAGACATTTGTTAAATGAATGTTTACTATTTTTCTTACCACAGTTAAGTGAATCACTGCAGTTGTTCAGTTAGTAACATGATTATTAAATGAATCTGGCTTCCCCACTTTGTCAGAAGGTTACAAAAAGGATTACATGACTCCGGGACACTGCAACCATCATAAATATGAGTTAATTGCCAAGCATCTCAATTTTGTTCACATGACCATGGGAATTCTGTAACGGATGTAAGTGTGAAAAATGGTCATAAGTCACTTTTTTCAGGACCATTGTAACTGTGGTCACTAAATGAACTATTGTAAGTCTAGGACTACCTATATAAGAGTGCAGATATGAGGATTTCATAGAATCAATACCTATAAAAGGAAGTTGAATTGAATATGTTTAGTAAAATGAACTGTCACAAGTACAAATTTAGTTTCAAATGAATCAAACCCAATTATTCCTTCATAAAATATCTAGGTCTCAATAATTATTATAGTTTTTGAGAAATTGTAATATCTTTTATGATTCTTGATTTTGGTTAAATATGAAAATTTTTCTTAGCATATATATCAATGCAATATAAGAATCTGATTATTATTATTGTTAGTTACTAGTTTGTTACCATAACTTATTTAAAAATAAACATATTTCAATGAATGAGTGATATTTAATTGGGAAAAATGATTCCAGATGAAAAAGTGACACAAAGAACTCTGAAATAACTCACTATAAAGGATATAGATATCCTGATTTGTTCATAATTTATCTGCTAAATTAACCTTTTTCTTAAATTATCTGTAAATCTCATGCTTGATGAAATTGCATTAAATATTTAGAAATCACATTTGTGTTTATACAACACACACACACACACCTACATTTGTTTGTACATTCTCAATTTTTATTTGTTCTTCCCACCCATGGTTACTCTTATATATATACTGGCTTATTTTTTCTTTGAGTTTTGTATTTTTTTTAAAAGATATTTTGTGTTTTTCTTTTAAAAAAACCATCAGAATTCCCTCTTCCTATAACTCCTAAATAGAGCATGTGTCATTATCAGGCATTGTTCTTCAAATGTAGCCCTACTGTGAAAGGCTGCCGATTGCAGATAACAGAAAGAGGCCCCTTTTTCGGGATAGCGGTCTTGTGGGGAGAATGCCCTTCCTAGACAGGATCTATCTGAAATTTACTACCAGGTAAAAGCTACTGCTCTTTAATATGGATTTTGAGGTCATGGCTTCTTAAAATATTAGATTTAGTTGTGTTAGTTTTACTGCTTAAACACCTTTACTGATGCTGTGTTTTATATTATAATAGAATCTTTATTGCTAACTTTTAATTTTATTAATACTTAATTTTCCCCAAGTTGTGGATTATCACAGAAATATTAATATAAATGGCAAAGTCAAACACAAAAAGTAAAACAGGCGTCTTGCAAAATACAAATTTCAAACTGAACAATATTAAGAACTAAACATATATATTCAACATTAAACATTTAAAAGACTGCTCCGAACTGCCATCACACAGTACTGTCTGAGTTATTCTTTGATGTAAAACAAAGAAACTCATGAATTAAAAAAGGCTCCTGTCTGCCCTTCAAAGAGAAATATCCTTTGACCCAGTGCTCCAGACTAAAGCCTTGAAATATCTACACAAGAACCTTCTATGAGAAAAATCCAGACAAAACAGACACTTGAGGTTTGTTTGTTTTTTAAAAAAAGCTCAATCTAATTTGTTCCTATACCCCAAAATAGATAGCAGGGCCAATGTGAAATCGAACAGGAAAAATCAAACTTCTGTTCACTTTGCAAACCAAATGCAAATATAGCATCCACACAAAAAATGTCAGGTTAGTAATTCAAAATAGTAGTCTTATCCTCTGAAAAATCTGTCAGATTAGTTTTTGCAATAGAGAATATGTGCATTTCTTTTATCACATTTCCAATTAAAATATATTCCTTTGAAATTTTATATACACACACACACATACATATATATATATATATATATATATATATACACACACACACATATATATACACACACATATATATACACATATATATATACATACATATACATACACACACACACACACACATATATATATAGTTATTTGAACTGCGACAGTTACAGATATAGTCTGTCGTCTAGCAGGATACTCGCTGCCTGCAGTCATTTTACAGAAAGCTCTGTATCACTAGCCAGTTAGCTGAGCTAGCTAACACTGCCACATGTTTAATCACAGTAATTACTTACAAAAGCAAGTGGCAGCAAGCACCGGAGGCTGAATTGAGATATGTTATTCTAATTAAAGAGGGAATTAATTGACAAGTAATGAATTGCAATGAATTAGCGATCTTTTTTTTAAAAAAAGTGAATATATTTATCTAGATATAAATATGCATGCATTGGTTTAAAGGATGGCTTTAATACCTGCATAATTATCCTGTTTGTTTTTCTTTTCTTAATGTTACTTTGCAGTGTTTTCTGCAGTAGACAAACATTTGCAAGTTACAAGCAAGCTGTACTTACTGTAAGAAGTGTACATTATATCAAAAGGTAGCATTCTGATAATTGTAACAGTTTTAATATCTATTTTAAGAATACGTTTGAAAATTTGTGGCAGACGGAAACCATGCGAAATATTGCACTGTTTTTACTAAGAAAATGTTTAGTAAACATAGCTAAATAACCATGTCCCTAAATGATAGGCAATATCATAGAAAAGATAGAAAGAAAAATAGCTATAACTAGTCCTTGCTTACTGAACACTAGTTCAGAAACTCTCTGAAGTTGCGATGGCGGTGAACGAGTATACTTACAGCTGGCCCTCAAAGTTCCTGCTGTTGCAAGTGATTGCAATTTGAGTGCTTGGCAATAGGCTTGCACTTATGATAGTTGCAACATCCCACAGTCATGTGATTGTCATTTGTGACCTCTCCTCCTGGCTTCCCACAACCAAAGTCAATCAATCAATCAATCAATCAATCAATCAATCAGAATAGATCTAGAATTTATTTATTTATTTATTTTTACATTTATATACCGCCCCATTCCGAAGACTCGGGGCGGTTTACAGCTTGTAAGCA
>JANHFL010002724.1:16042-50234 GCA_032468155.1 Oxyrhabdium leporinum | reverse complement strand
CAAAATGTATTTTCTGTGGCTCTCTCCCAAAGTCCTATCAAACACTTAGAACCAGACTACTAGCACTTCAAATTAACCCTGGTTCAAATATCAAACAACAGATTTTCAGTGCCAAATTACAGTTACTGAAAATACATAACTGTTTTTTAAATAACCTATCCCATCTAGAAACAATTGCAATAGTTTAATCTAAAAGTTTCTAAAGCATGGACAATTGACACCAAAATTCTCTTTTCCAGCCATAGCAGATAAAGACCATCACCTATATCACCATCACCTACAGAACACTGAAAAGGGCAAAAACCACAAATATATTGAAGTGGAATAGAAAGCATCTATACCAGAAGAGTTTTTTTTTAACCAAATATTTTCAAAGAACATGAATAACTGCTCTGAAAGTAAATTTCTGGTATATCTCAGAGTTCTATTCTACCTCCACCATTTTTTTATTTCGCAGTAAGGCATTATCAACTGCTATATTTATCAGATCAAAAGTGTTTTGTGGTATTAAATATTTAAATTTAGATTTAAATCATTACCAGGAAGACTTAGTTTAATTATTTAAACAGTCATAATCATATTTAGTGACGTACATTTTTTTTCATTTGATATAACATGAATACTATATTATTCAGGTGTAAACTTTTTAGAGGGTATATATCATATATAGTAATCATTCATAGAATGCTTTCAAATTAATTTTTATTAAAACTCAGAATAATCAAACAAATTAGTAATAGTCAATAATCAACTCATCCCACTTTAAAGTTAACCTACCAATATTATATTTTATACAAATAATCAGACTCTCTCAACTTCTTTTTCCAAATACGTGAAAGATTAAGAAAAGAATATCTATGCAAATTACTATAAGACTGGTATGAACCATGTAAGCATTTGGAAGTGAAGAATTACTCCATTCATTAGCTACACTGATGGCATCTCGTTCATTCCAAATGTGCAAAAGCAAAAAAAACCCAAAATATTAATTAAGGCCACCCACCCTTGACACCTATCACATGATCATACATCTATCTTAATATTTTGCGGTACAATTCAATTCCTTGTGCTCTCACAGATTTATCTATAAAATTTTGCTGTAAGACAGAAATAGTTTCTTTTTCCAGTATATTTTTTTTATTTCTCAATCTAGTCTCCAACTATAGTATCCGATGGAGTTTGGATGTTTGACCATCCAAACACCAATCAAAGCTAATCTCAGAGTTTCTCAACCCAGTTTCCCAACTAATCTACATGTTGCCTCCTGTTGAAAGTTTTTTTCCCCTCTTCTAGAGTTAAAAAAAGTGTGAAGTGTTTTGAAGATAAATTGGATTAAAAACATGGACTTGAAAAATAGTCATATATTAAAATAGGTAATACCGAGTATTTGACACTCTCTTTTTCGTCCTCTCATACACATACCCCAAACAACACGAACAGAAGAATTCTCTACATTCGCCTTTTAAGATAACATTGTCTTGAAAAATATGCAGATGCTGCTTTTCTGAAATGTAAATAAATACAATAAAATAAACCTAATGTTAACACTGGCTGTCAAAGGTCAAGAACATACACGGTCTCAGATATCAAATCCAATTGGTATAGAAAGTTCACCTGTCTTTTGTAATTGAACTCATGACCCCTCAAGTACTAAATACATTATTAAGAAAGCACACTATTAAAAGATATTCAACTGGATGTTACAAACAACTCCATAAAATTTAAAACTTAAGCCTTTCAATAGGATACCGTTAATGAGGTTTGTTTAATTCTTTCCTGTTATCAGATGTCTAAATAATTCATCATCAGTAGTCTTTATGCATATAGTTACTTATGAAAAGAAACAATACAGCACTTAAGAAACAGCTACTTGCTAATATCAGACCAAGAAGCAGCTAACCTAACTGGATTAACAGGCTGTGCTGTGGCATCAGTTCCAAACTTTCTTTACCCAGAATATGGAAAGAATAAAATTCATATCGTAAACAAATTAAAGAGAGCAATTGTTGTGCTCATTCAACAATTTCTTAACTACTGACTAGTTCTGGAATTCTGTAATTGTGGGCCGACTGCTGGAAACTATGAGAAGAATGGGGGTGGAAGTGTTATTTGCAAAACACCACAGGTGACCCCATGTTTTGCCCTGCATGTTTTATGAAATGTCAAATGTCTCACCACAAATATATTCAGATCATACCAAGTGTGCATTATCATAACGTAACTCAAAACGTAAATTATTTAATTCTAGAAGTGTAAGGAATGAAAAGCTAATATTCTACAACCCACCTCACATTGGAAAAGGCTATGTCCTTTCACTGTTCAGAGTGCTTTAGAACTGCTACACTTTGTTATTTATTTTAAATAATCTGCCAATCATAACAGATATATTCATCTTTTAAAACATGAATGCTAGATACAAAACTAACCTTCAGTCAGATGTTCCAGTTAGTAATTGCAGATCAACTGTAGGCACTATCAAATGTGAATGATTTTCAGGATCTATTTCAGTTTGGCCTCAGGGCTGTTTTACAGGATAAACTGTTTTACTTGTCATGTGGGGTAACCTATGCTGGAAACATGATTGTTTAGACATCTCAGTTCAAGTTAAATGGTATTCCACTTATGGGTAGAACTTATGATACTCCTGAATTATTCATCACTGAAGGCATGAATGAACTGAATGGGTCAAGCTGACCTAGACATAATGTCATAAACAATTCTCATATTTCAATATTTTTTATTTATTTCTAAATATAATATATAAGGCTCATTGTAATGGTGCCTAGCAGATATCAGTTGACTTTGATAAAAGCTACAAAGAGTTTAATCTGATTAGAATTTCGATGGAAGACTGCCAGAAAATTGTTAAGACTCAAACTAGATTGGGAAATTTTAAAAAAGAATGATGAAGTAGTGATAAAAAACATCTGATTTCCATATAATAAAGAAAGCTGTTATGAATAAGTTCAGGTAACAACAGACTCCCCCCTCCCCCCAAAGTCTTGTTGTAATATGTCATCATAATGGTGATGGTGGTGGAAATAGGTGGTCCTAGGAGGGATGAGCAAAGAATGCAGCGACTGTTTGCCAAGAGAATATATTCCCAGAAGAATCATCCAAGGTTTGAAGATCATTTTGGTTACCCAGCTAAAGCAAGCAAGCATAGCAATGTAAGAAGATACTGAAGCAGATTATCATTTTAGTAACAAAAGCATTAATTCATACTATGTGGAAAAAAAGCAATGGTAAACCTCTCTTGTATTTTTATTAAGAAAAGCACATAGATAGAAAATATACAATGATTGACAATATAGGGCCACATGATAGGCCCTTTCAGGTCTATAATTAGACTAGGATCCAACCTGTGAAATCAAATTTGAAAGAATCTTTTTTTTCCACACTGAAATCAATTTATAAACTGTAGGGATTAGGCCACCTTGAGTTGTACAAATTAAAATTGTGGGATATAAATCAAATAATTAAATATGTAAATTGGGACAGATAGATTGATAAGTGTTAATTATTAAAAACAAATTATGTCACTTTAAAAAATTACTGGATGTTGAATGCTTATGAGGTCAACTCAAAGTGTTAGTTACTTGTTTATCAGAAAAAAGGTTTCTTCTCCATTAAAATACTCGGAATATATGAATCATCCCTACTAGGGTCCCAAATTAATGAAGGACATGGATATTTACAAGTGAGAGGGTCTTTTCAATTAGTCTTCTGTCCCTAGAATTCCTTCTACTAACAACAGACATGAAGCCTATGTTTTGATTTTTTAACATCTACCCTTTTATTTTCATATGCATTTGAAGAATCAATTCTTTGATATAGGTAGTCCTCAACTTACAACAGTTCATTTAGGATTGGGACGTTAGGGGGGGAAATCAAGAAGAAAACCATTAAGCCACTTCAAAAATGCCATGGATATGTCCATGACTCATTAGGAATCAAAAGAAGACTTTAAATTTAATCTGGGTTTACTCATTAGTTCACAGCAATTGCATGGGAAATTTACAATAAATAAAACTAAGTATCATTAGAGTGTTATTTTGTTTCAAGGTTCCTTAGACTGATGACTCTTTTGAATAAACAGTTTGTGTAAATTATTCCTAATATTGTTAACTTATAATTCATATATCTATATTTCAATGCTTTTAGCAACTCACTGAATGAAATGCACTTGATCCATTTTCAGTGCTACATTGAAAGACAATTATTACTCTGAATGGTGAGAAGAGGTCCTGGATCAAGTGCATTTTGTAAATTATAAGCTGGACTTAGCAATAGCTGGCTGAGCATTTCTAGTTTGATCTAAAATAATTACATTTGAATGTAAAAGTTCAGTAACTATGTAGATATAATTAAGTTTATTTCCTACTTTACTTAATACATTATTCTTTTCAGTCTGAAAAAAATAGCTGTGAAAAACTGTGTTATTATCAAGCTTACTGACTGAAAAACTGATTTCAAATACTGTTTGAAAATACCAGTTCTTTTTGGATACAAAGATCTTAGAGCTGGTGTTTCTCATACCAACAATCAAATATGTTTTTGTTATGAATAACATTCTTGGAATGTTAATGACTGGTTGAGATATAATGGCTGGTTTAAAAAACCAGATTGGTCAAAACGGACGGTTTGGTGCAGAACAATACTGTCAGAAGTATAAGAATGAAGAAATACCACTTTGTAGAATTTGGACTGCAAATTAATTATATTCATGATATATTCTTCGTAATATGTTCTTCTGCATTTTGATTTAATGGATACTTTGCAGCAATTAGGGATATACTACCATCTTAGTTTTCAAAATGGCATTCTGTCTTCCAAAATGAACTAGCTTTTAATTAGGAATAGCCTAAAGTATGCTTCTAATGTCTGATTTTATACTACTTAAGAGATGTTAAAAGAATATTACACAAACAACCAAACGAATTGCTTCGCTTGCAAGGAATTGCTTAGCTTTTTAGTAATAGAATGAAGCATAATGTGCAATTTGCATTATGAAAGACATCCCTTTCATTATTGTAAAGCAGGGGTGTCAAACTTGCGTCATCACGGCATCTCACACGTGACATATCGTGACTTTTTCCCCCTTCGCTAAACTGGGTGTAAGCGTGGCCAGCATGTGACGCATTTGGCCTGCGGGTCACGAGTTCGACAGCCCTGTTGTAAAGTATCATATTGTATGCAGGCATACACACTGAGGGTGTTTTTACAAGATTCCAAATAACACTGGGATATACATCATGTTATGTACTAATTTTCAGTACTAAAATACTTGGAGCTAATTGGATTCTGGCTATAAACTGACATACATTCTTCAACATTGTTTTCAATGGTTTTACATTCCTGAAAACTGTCACTTGGGAAAGTTAAGAAAAACAGTTTTACACTCTGGGTGGAGGGAATTTTATTGGTAATTGTACCTATTTTTTATATTGAAATAAAAACATAATGAGAGTCAGTTTGATGTAATGGTTAAAGCATCGGACTAGAAACTGGGAAATGGTGAGTTCTAGTCCCACCTTAAACACAAAGCCAGATGGATAACTTTGGGCCAGTCAATTTCTTTCAGCCCTAGGAAGGAGTCAATGGAAAACCACTTCTGAAAAGCCTTGCCAGGAAAAAGGTAGGAACTTGTCCAAAAGTCTTGGAAAGAACTGGAAATGATGGAATGGAAGAAAGAAATCATGAACAATATTGTTCTAGAGAAGAAAAGCAAAGGTCTATTATAGAATCGAAAGCATAAAACTTCTTGTCTACCCAAAAACTCATTTCTAAATACCCAAACTTTTGCAGTACACTGGCCATAAATAACAGACCTGCTATTTATGTGAAATAATTGATAAGTAGATCTATACTTTCTGAATAAAAATCTAAATCTATCTGAAGAGAGGCCTGATGCCTTAGAAACTTAACCATGATAAAAATTCTTAATACCCCTTCTATGTTTTGAAATTTTAAGAGTATCATTTCTGTAGATGAAACTTGATTCAGTTACTAGAAAGAATAACATTTTATTAAATTTTTATGCCGCCCATCTCCCCTATAAGGTGACTCTGAATGCATAGTTATTACTTCCAGATAGTGGTCACTTTTTTCACAAACCCTGGAATCTAAAAAAGAAAGGGAACTGCAAATATGGGAAGCTTTGAACAGCATACATATCAATAAACCGAACCATATTCTGGAAACATAACCTTCATCATAGACACAACAAGTATGATTTTCATTCTTTTGTCCTTACACAGAGAATCAGGAAAGGTAGCATTGTCAGAATGACTGCTGTGACCATCCTATTTGGACTGATAACAACACAGCCCTATAGCCTCCATTGCTTGGATTTCAAGCTTCCCTATTTCAGCCTGCAACCGCGCGTAGAAGGAATCCGATCAACACGCAAAACCTTTCACGCACGTCTGAGAAATTCTACTATTGCGGAGCACTTATTTCCGCCTGGTTTCTTCTCAGATGCCGCAGCGTCCGCTTTGTTTTGACAGCCTGCCTTCCGCTACCCCTTCCTCCAACCTCAGAGATGGCAGAGGCGGGATAAAGTCTGCTTCGCCGGGGGGCCCTAAGGGGATTCCAAATGGGGAACGCAGCTTTTAAAGCCGGAGAAGCCTTGCCGGTGCAGCTAAACGCCTTCACCGCTCCGATTTTCGCGGGACAGAGGACGGGTGGGCAGGGAAAGACGCGATGGGGGGTGGTGGTGGTAGGGATCCGCCTACCCAAGGAGCCACCCGCCCCTTCTATAGATACCTGGCCCCAATGGCGAGGACAGCTTCGCTCCTTCCTCCTCCTCCTCCCCCGCGCAGCAGGTGTCTCGCCGCAGCCGTTGTCATTGAGATCTCCCGCAGCAGCAGCACCACCGCCGCCATGATGGTGCGAACAGCTGCTTCCGGGAAGGAGTGCCGCTAGGGACAAACTACCTCCGTTGTCGTCAGGAACGCGAAGCGAGGCCACTGAATTCGCCGCTGCTAGCCGAGCAGACGAGGAAGGCGGGTTGGAGGGTGGTTACGGCCAATGCAAAATAAAGGGCGGGCTGGTGGCAGGCTGGACGATATGTGAGGACGATACTTCAGGGGTATATAGATTAGTCCCTTCTGAGCGTTGGGTGGAAGGCGAAACCACTTCTGGAAGTGGTTCCAGACAGAAGTCGGGGAATTAAATCATTACCCACGAGTCTTGCAGCCCCCTGAAAAGAAGCAAGTTCGTTTTAGGCGTTCTGTGTGCTCATAATAATCTTCCCGTTATGTTGGTTTACGGAGGAATAAACACTTGCGTTTTATGGGACCTTTTCCATGGAAGGCGCATGTAGAATTGCAGCTAGGGTGGTTAGATAGGTACCTCAATTATTTTTGAAGGAAATGCATCAGTAAAAATACCGTTTGGCATAAAACGTGCATACTGTCTATCACGAAATGGTGCTGCATGTTAACTACGGTAGGATCAGAAATGTGTATTTTCTCATAGGCGGAAAACTGACTGTGCCTAATCCACATCCTGCCTAGGAGGAATGCATCCTTATATTTGGATTTGATTGCGCTGCACTTCCGTCTGTATTTATTTTAACTCCATCTATATTTTATAAAATAATTCTGCAGCTCCTGGGTGGAGTCTGAATGGTGGGGTCAGAAGAAGAGAAGATAGGTTTGGGGCTAGTCCGTTTAATTACCTGAGTACAACTAGATGATTTTAAACCCGGATCTTGAGGAAATTGAGATGCAATGTAATCCTTCAACTGAGGAGCACTTAACATTTCTGCCCTCTAAAAACAACTGACTCAGCAAATAAATAAAACTTTTTGTCATGAGTGATAACATAGATCAGACATTGCTATTTTTTCCCCTCTCCCCCCCCCTCCACATCTGCCCCTTTTGACTTTCCCTAACTGGCCCACAAGGTCAATCGAAAATGAAAAATCAAATGTAAATAACTACATGTGTGTATCCCTATTGGTTCAGCCCTCTACAACAGCCTAGTTTCTCATGTGACCCTTTGGGGAAATTAATTGCCAGCCCCTGATATAGATTAATACTCACAATATTGCAATGTAACATTTTAATTCATAAAATTGAGCCTCTTATGTATGTATGTGTGTGTGTATTATAAACATATACATAAGAGGGAGAAGCATAAATAATTTATATGCCTACTTAATGCTATGAACCACTTTGTCTTTCCCAGAAAAGGACACAGTATTTTAAAACTGAAATACTAAAAGGATCATCTGTAACCACGCACTCTGCATCCCTACTCAGCTACCCCCTGTGTTATTAAAAGAATAAGAAAGGATGCTGTGGAAATAATTGAACACTCTGGTGTGCTTGTTGGTCTGATGCATGAACACAACACCATAGCTATTTAGTAACTTTGGTTGAAACATTAAATTAGCAAATCATGTTCTTTGTTTCTTTGCCTCTCGACAGTATACAATGCTATATCTCTTACTTTTAGATTGGATTACACACCACACTACGTGTGAATGTAGCCATTTTGGTTTGTAACACATACTCCAGTAGCATATCCAGATGTGGTTTGACTGTTGTCCAGGACTACACTCCCAAAAGAGGTGTAAAGCAAGGATAGAATCTAAAATTGGTTTTGTCTCACTTACATTTAAAGTCAATTGAAACTGAACCAGTTAGTACTGAATAATTAGTCTCCAGACACTTATTTAATAATTTTCCTATCATATTGCATTTTTAAATTCATATTTTTGGAGGCTGCCTCCCAGTTATGACAGACCCTCAGATTGGGAACTTCTGGTTTACTGTGCTATGTGAATACAGTCCTGTTCTCTGCACATACTGGCAGAATTGGACTGCCAATCCTCCCTATACGCCTTTGCACTACAACACATGCTTTATCAAGAGAAGAGAATATTTGTGCTGAAGACGTTACCAAGCTGGGTAATGAAATGTCTGCAAGACAACAACCAAGCTCAAGGACCACCAAAGACTCCATATACTATATCATTTGCCCTTTTTGCTTTCTTATTCCAGATGTCCCTGCTACATGGTGCTTGAAGAGACAACGCAGGTAATGAAAGGAATACATCTAATACTACTCTTAAGACCACTTCTGAACTCCCAGTGCATTCCCAGTTCATAACAGTTCTAGCAGTCCTATAATTCATAGATATATAGAAAAGACCATTTAATTCCTCAAATAAAGGCAGCAGGATAAGACATCTCTCCAGCTTGTGAGTAGTCTAGAGACCTATGGTTTAAACATTATAACAAACAAGCTATTGAATTAAGATGACTCTTGGGTTGATTCAGCAGTATTATTGGTATGTTCTTAGCTAGCGAAAGGGAGTTCACCGCTGAATACATCCAGTGAAGGGGCCCCAATTACCTCTCTGGGCAATTGGTTCTGCTGTCAAATTTCTCTACTCTTAGGAAGCTTTTGGGAGTATATGTTGCTACAGATCAAACTGTTGCGCAAGATTTGAGAAAAAAAGTTGGCCACTGTCCCCGGCATGTTGACAGTAATTCACTATGATATTTCATGAGCTGATTGATGAAAGTTATGCAATAATGAAATGTTTAGTCTTGAAAGACTCGGTGTGAACTTTATTTAAATAGCACTGGACTAGTTTACTGCATGTTTAATGTTCAACTGAATTCTGTAAATATTTTTCCCGGTATTTTCTATACAGTATGATTACTATTGTGCATATGTACCTGCTGCATTTATTTTTTAGAAGAAGCCTCAATATGATTAACTGGAGCTGTTTCCCACTAAGCACCTTTAGGAAGGATGGATGGAAGGCAGATGATGATAGATAGATAGATATACATATACAGACATAAATATAAATAGACACAGTATATGTACACATATACACAAACAAAGCAAGAGCTAGAAACCAGGAGCCTGTGACTTCTAGTTTTAGTTAGCTCCTTTAGCACAGTATCAGGCAACAAGCCAGTTGGTCAATTCCTGTTGTAACCAACACTTGATTAAAACCAAAACAAAAAACAAAAAATAGTCCTTTTGTTTACCACTTAGTGGTAAACATGCAAAGCTATTTTTTCTGACTGTAAGGATTTCAATAAAAGAAAATAATAACTCTTTCCCTTGCTCTTTTTCATCTTTTAAAGCCCAACTGAACTTACTTTGCAATTGTGTTAGGTAACAACAGATCTTATTTTTACACTCATACAATTTTCATAATTCAAAATAAGTGGGGGTAGGCATCTGACATTTTATTTATGATTTTATGCACTCCCCAATAGTCAAATAGTGGATGGGAATGGAAGGGAATGGGAGATTTGTTAAGCTTGCTGGACTGCACATGAAATTTACCATGAAGTCAGAACTATCTGGTTCTAATTTTACTACGCACACACACACACACACAATCCCTTTTGTATGAGTCTTCCATAAAATATCACAGTCCATGGAGGAAAGGAAAAATTAAAAACAGGCAACTTCTGCTACATTGTCCATTTCGTATGCAACCAAGCATATGGCGTAGTCCTATGAGAAAATTCATCCTTTCCCTTGAGTCTGCCAAATAAAATAAAATATAAAATACAATTCATTTTAATGTGCATCATTTTGAAGCCACATACATATAAGCATTTCAATCATACCCTTTCTTCCCAAATAAGTCAGAGAAGATTGTTTTGAATAGCAGCCTATTTCCAATGTTTTGTAAAAGTCCACCGTAACAGGCAGTAATCTGTATAAGGTCATAAATGAAATGGGGGAATGGAGATTCTTCTGAATATAACAATTCGGCAACTACAATGTGGATTTCAGAAATATCTGGAACACCTTCAATGAATCATAGTAACTATCCAACATTATTAAATTATTTGAGTATTGTTGACAAAAACAACAACAGATAACTGATTTGTGTATCAGCGATAAACCCATCACGTTTTATTAAGCAATAGTGGAATATATTTAGCAAATATCTTTTGCACACTTTCAGGAAACTGTTTTCTGGTGAGGGTTGGAGGTCCTTCTAACCCAGCTTCTTTTACTCTGTCCAAGATTTAATATAGAAATTCTTGAAGGTTCTGGAGACTGAGAATGTTTGCATCAAAAACATGGACTTTTTTTCTTCGGTCATGATCCCATCCCTCAATACTATCATGGAGCTACATGAATATTCTATGTTACGGTCCCACTCCTTAGTTATAGTTCTAACCCCACTACTGAATGATGAACAATCAGCAGATCATCAATATGTAGGTTTTCACAATTGCTGAACTCCTTAGCAAATAAGTTGCATATTTTTATAATGTTTTTAAATGTTTCAGTTGACAGGTTTTCCAAAATTATTTGTGTGTGTGTGTGTGTGTGTGTGTGTGTGTGTATGTGTATTCAAATAATTTTAGGCCATTTTTTTTGATAGGGCTGATACAGGAAGAACTTAACTTACGACCACAACTGATACCAGAATTTTCATTTCATTTCAAGTCAGGCAGTTGTTAGTCACATCTAATTTTTTTGTCACAGTTGTTGAGGAAATCACTATAGTTGTTAAGTGAATCATGTGATCATTAAGCAAGCCACCTTAAGCAAGAAAGTTGCAAATGGTGATCACATAACACTGGGACACTACAATCATTATAAATGCATGCCGGTTGCAAGGGGTCCAAGTACTGATCACGTGATGGTAAGGATGCTGCGACAATTGTAAGCATGAGGACTGGTTGTAAGTCACTTTTTTGAGGGCCATTGTAACTTTGAATGGTCTCTAAATGAATGGTTGTAAGATGAGGACTACCTGTATCAGGTCAATTGATAATCACAAATGCCAGTTCTAAGTTCTTACCTCTCCTTCTCCACAATAAGTAAACAACATTGCACATGACCTGAAGTGTTCAGAGCCTTTCCATATATTTTTCAGCAGCAGTCAGTAATATGCAATGTTAAACATCAGAAAACAAAATCACGACACATTATGGATTGGAGCAGCTGTTGTTATGGCATGAGTGCTTCTAGCAGGAACTACCTGTTTTTGGTTCTGCTTACAACGCCAATCATTTATGTGAAGTTTTTTGATATAAGCAATTGGGAAATGCAAAGGACAGGCTGTTCACTATTTTTCTTCTCGGTACAACATTCATATGCTGCAGTTTATCACTTAAAAACAAAAAGTGAAAGAAAGAAAACAAATTTTCGGTGTTTAAAGACACTTTAAAATTGCATTTCTTTGTTCCTTTCACTTATGTACCGTTAAAAAAATAGGTTCGTTGACATCTGCTATTTTATAAAACAATTCTAAAGATCCCCCCCTCCCCGTTATGTTTCTATGTTTATGTCTGTCATTTTTTATAAAGTTTAGAAAGACAGCTAAAATTCTTTTATAAACTAATATTGCTGACCTAGCGGGCAGAAAGAGACACTTTTTTTTCAATTCAATCCAGCAGGATGAGTGAATGGTGGGCCACTAGAGTTTCCAAAGTTAAATTTGTTTCAGACTTGTTTAGTGGTTGACAGTATTTAGAGACTGTTCACATTGTTTGACGTAAGGCAGGGATTTACTCTTTTCTCTTTTCTTTTCTCTTTTCTTCTATTCACTACCCAAACAAGCCCCCACTTTCTAATAGCTTCTTCCACGGGGGTATATTTGGTCATGTTTTCCCTGAGGAAAATGAGGTAGAACAGATTTTTGTCTTTGAATTTTTAGAACCATATGCTCTAAGTTCTTTTTTGAGATCTTGTTTTTTAATATCTTGGGCATGCCTAAGTCAGACTTGAGCCCTGTGAACAATAAAAGAGAAGCTACTCATAATGGCTCTTGTGCCTCAAGCAGCGTAAATCAGACACAACTTGGTAGATAATAATGTTAAATGCTAATCGTTCTTTGCTGAGAAGAAAATCTCTCTTTGTTGTTCTTTTTGAAGTCTGGTGGTAGGAAGAAACAGAGACTTTTCAAACTGGTTTAGCAAAGCCCCAGCATATTGTACATTTGACGGATGCCTTGTCTACTAGAGCTCCCAGCTCAATGCTAAATAGACTCTCTTTTCGTTGATCCATCTTTAGAATGTCTGATATTTTCAACAGTCTGTTCCTTCCCCCTCCCTTTCCCTCAAGGGCTGTCAACAGGCCATCAGCACAGCTGTTGAGTCAAAGATCTTTCTTTGCTGTGTTACCTGAGATGCCCATGTTTGAATGTGGTGTCTCTAAGTTTGGCTCTATTTCCTATTCGCACTAAAGGTGAAGGCTTATGTAAACATTTTCAGAGCACTAGGCTTGAGCTGGAAACTTGCATTACCTTTCACTTCCTGGCTTGAGCTCTGAAAAAAAGCCTTAACAAATTTGCAATAAAAGCCAGCTGTGGATAGTGCTGATTGGCTAGTACGTGTGATGTCCCCAAATCCCCTTCTAATCCTTGTTTTTCAAAACAATCCAGCTTTAAAAAAATGGACAAGGACATAGACAAGTAGACAGAGTAGATAAATGTTTGTTGCTGTTTAATAGTCTATTGTGAGCCATCTGTAAATTGTTTTTATCGAAGAATTGTCTAGAAAAGTTTCAAATGAATGCATAGTTTAAAAAAAGAAGCAATAGAAAACAAAAAGGTGAGAAAAAGCAGCTATCTGCTGAACCAGTGTTGATTTGATATTGTATGAAGTCTAAATACTTTGAGAGTCTTGAAAAATACATTGAGAGAGGTTATTTTTAATTGTAAGTAAATCTTCAGCTGGGTTAGGATATATTTTCATAAATGAATACAAAAATCCAGCTCCTATCCTTTGGTTTAGGATAAAATCATGTAGCGTAAAGTGTCCTAAAATTCTAAAATCATCATTTCTAAATTACATGAAATTGTTTCTTAGTTACATGAAATAACTCATCAGTGATCTTCCCACGCAATCCATAGTTCAGCATGTTGATGTTAGATGTTCAAATAACATTCTCACCTCACTCAAGGCCTATTAGACCTTAATAGCAATCTGTGTAATCTGGCTCTTACTGGATTCTTCGGTGAACTTTGACGATAATTAATGAATGCAATGTTTTATTTTTGGAAACTCAAGGTAATGTACATTTTATCTTCACTACAGCCCTGCTTCATAGATTGGATTGGGAGGTAGTGACTTGTCCTAAATTTCCCAATGAATCTGATGGTCAACTAGACTGTGTTCAGACAACATGCCACACTTGATTGATGTTAATTGTGTTAAAAGTTTTGTCGCTTTACCCAGAAAATAGTTGTCTATTATGCAAACCCAGAAAACAACTGAATTTTGTAACTAGGTGATATGTATTATGGGAAGATAGTCCGTATTGCTGTGATGTTTTCATGAATTCAGTTTCTCTTATTGTTTCTTTAATGTGTTTTGCATATTAATAAACCTCAAAAAATCCTGATAAATCTTAAGAGAAGATTCATTATTGCTAATATTTTTCTTACATATTTCTTTCAAGTCTCTTCTGCTCTCCCCCTCCCCCCCCCCGTTAATGGACAATTCCACTTATTCTTGTATCATCCTCATCCTCATCATCGCAAAACATCGTAAAAACATGAAATTGTAATCTGGCATGGAAAGAAATTGATTCTTTCAATTTCACTTCAAAATGAAATCTATACCTGTCAAATGTTGCCAACAGTGCAGCATTGCTATGCTATATGTTTCCCTGCCAGATAGAATAACCACTTCGAGCAGGTTTTCCCAAACTATGAGGTGTACCACCCTTAGGGAGGTGCAGACACCATTCAGGGGAGATGTGAAGAACTTTTTAGTTACATCATTATAATAAAATCCATCTTTCTTAAAGTTTCATTGCATTGTTTCCATTGTTCATTTGTGTTCATTTTAGCGTTAGGATTTTTAGGGGAGGTGTATATGTTAAGATTATACAACAAAGGTGTGATGGCAAAAAGTTTAGGAACTCCTGATTTAAAGGGCTGCTTCTGTTTGCAAAAGATAAGAACAGTTACATGAGTTTTATACACACACACACACACACACACACACACAGGGAAACAGAGACTGAAATTGGATGAAATAAAATTCTCTACTTTATTGTAATTGGTAAATATATTTATTAAATGCTAACATTGGAATTGGTGCTTGGATGGATTTTTATGATTTCATACAAACAGACTAAATACCTACTCTTCTATTTTTCTACTATGTTCTTTATTATATGGTAAATACCACATTTTAAATCCTTGGATGCATTCCATAATTATCTGCCTACTAAGGACCACATAATACTTTTTATTTTTTGTACAGGTATTCTTCACCTTACCACTATTCATTTAGTGACCATCTGAAGTTACAATGATGCTGAAAAAAGTGTCACAACTGTTTTTCACACTTTATAATTCTTGCAGCATCCCCATGGTCATGTGATCAAAATTTGGGCCCTTGACAACTGGCATGTATTTAAGATAAGATAACTTTTTATTGTCATTTTTTTTACTGTGAGCACTGGCCCAAACACATACATAACACCCATATACCCATGCTATGTACAAGACATAAAGGATATACCTGCACCATACATACATACATACATACACACACACACACACACACACACATATACACATACACACACACACACACACATTAATCACTGTCCATTTTGAATGTACAGCGGAAAGAGTAAGTTGAGAGTTCACAAGGTTGATCCTATATGGAACAAAACTGACAGTTGCAGTATCCCAGGATCATGTGATCACCATTTATAACCTTCTGACAAGCAAAGTCAAGGGGAAAAGCCAGATTCACTTAACAATCCCATGATTCACTTAACAACTGCAGTGATTCACTTAACAATCGTGGCAAAATGGGGATGCAATTCACTTACCACTGTCTTGTTTAGCAACAGAAATTTTGGTCGTAATTTCCAAAACTACAAGGATGACCAAGACCTTTGAAAATACAGTTGTTTTTAATGTTTCAGTAGCAGTTTCAATGTTGCCGTTTCAGTACATTGCATTTCTTTAGATGCCTTACTGTAGTTACCTAAAAGGAAGACAATTTATTTTCCAATGATTTATTTTTTTAAAAAAACTTTTTTTTAAAGGTGAGTATATTCCATAAATTTCTTGAGGATATTATGTTGCTAATTTTTTTCTTTCTATCTATTTTTGAATAAATATGGTGTTTTCCACTTTTATATTTGTTTCTTCTTATCAGGCAATTGGGTAACATATGTGAATCGTGAAAGTGCAGGATATAAATTAAAATGAAAAATGTGTCATATCTCACCTCTCACATTCCAGCCTTTAACACCTCTAACAATGTATACCTTCTATTGAAAAGTGAGACATACTGAATTCATTGAAGCTTATTCGCCAATGCAGCTATATTTTCTTGTGATCTCCTAAACTTGAAACAAAGTGGGTGGGCAGGCAGTCATTTTTGCTGGCCATAACTGAATAGCATCTTAAGGTTCTTGGATAATGTTCAATTTCCTGAGAGGCCAATTTAGGAGGATTGACTTTTGGACAGAAGTATATGATTGCACCGCTTTGCTACTGTCCAGTCCTACACAATAAACTCCAGAAAATCCATTAGATCTTCTGTTTTGGCATTGTCTAGCAAAAGACATTGTTGGCCTACAACCTTAGAAATCAACTAGATCCACCTGTGTTCTTCTTAATTAATTAGGAATTCCAATTGTCCAATCATTCATTATCATTCAGACCGTGCAATAAAATTAAATGTGGGGTAGCATAATAATTATTATACTACTATACCAAAATACTATAAATACATTACCAAAACAACAATATATAAATGAGAATTTTTTGTATTTTACAGCACCTAAGTAGAGATCCAAAATTTAAGAGTAATTAATAATGATGTGATTCTTCCTTTTTCACAGTGAAGTGAAATTTATACCTCACTACAGAAAAGTAATCTGATAAATTTATCAAATAGTGACTCCATTTTTATTAGTATATATTATATGTTAAACTATATCACCTTAAATTATACAAGCTTGTATTTCTTTAAGTCAAATTATAAACCAGGGAGCCATACAATAAAATTGGAGAGAACAGGATGGTGGTATCCCATGCTATTAAAAGGCTTAGCATATTAATAGCCCTTTGACATTATCAAGCATTCAGCTGCAGGATTCTGTCATAGAGAAGAAAAGACTTCTTAACCCAACAGGAAGCATTGGCAAAGCAAAAGTGACATTAATTCTCTATCCCATGCAACCAACTTCTTGTTTTTGAGAGGCACCATCCTTCCCTTTGCCATGTTTTGCAAAATCTATGATTCCTAGATATTTCTTTACCTTATTTTAGGTTTACCTTATTTATTTATGTCATTTTAATTTGCAATGTGAGAATTCCTATTACAATACAGTTCACATCACAACATATCACCTTTTATAAAATTACAAATGCACATTTTTCATTATCCATTTATCAAGGTTTCCTCTGTCTGCTCATCAATAATTTGCCTAAACTGATCCTTCCGGTCAAAACAAGTTGTAATCTAGGCATTCTTGTTAAGAGTGTTAATTGCATGAGGCAATATTATTTTTTAGTACTACTATTCCAAATTTGATCAATGGAACTTTGGAGAAGTTATGAAGTATCAATTTTATTTAAAAGTGTCTTTCATGTATGCATTATTGTTACAGACCTGTTCCTATCATAGCTGTCCTGTATTCTTTACATTGCAAATTATTTTTCCCTTTCCATTAATATTTCAAAAGAAGTCAAATAAACATTTAATACTTCTGTAACAAATCAGAAAATCAGACTTAAATAAGACCAGGTGCATCAAAGATTATTGTAATTCCCATTAGTTTATGAAATTTATAAAAAAAATCCTTAAAATAGTTATGTTGTTCTTTTTATTGAATTTATAACTTTAGTTTTGCATAAATGCCAATTAGTTAATACAGTAATTTAAATTACCCATGAAGTTATGTTCGTTAATATGCAGCTGAATTAAACATTACTGTACACATCCTTTATATTTTCAACTTTAATGAAATTAAAAATTCTTCACCAATCTAGATGAAAATGCACCCAAATATCTGAGTGACAATCAGCCATTTTCCCATGCATAATTGAAAATGCTAGTTATAATTTCTAATGCCAGATACCGCTTAGGATCATGAAGTCTGGAAAACTGCATGTTCTAACACCATTTTTTTCTGACTTTTCAGATTTGTGTAAGATGCTTTGCTCTGCTGTCAAATGTTCATTGCGTGAGAACATGGGAGTCTTCTTAGATATGATATTCAACCTGGAGAACTCCCTAACAAAGGAGATCAAACTAGTTCTTAATATGACATGCTTCCATTTACATGCAAAACAATTTTTTACTTAGGTAGATCTTGATGTATAATCTGTTATTCATGGATTTGTAGAGTGAAACTCTAAATTCCAAAAGCTACATATGTAATAGAAGTTAATTTATTGAAGAAGATAGTCTCTTAAGAACAAATGTCAAATGTACTTATATAAAAAAAATGACTATGTTACATGAAAATGATCATCTTCACTTTGCCATAATGAAAGTAGTTTATGTTTCTGTCAGATCTATTGTTTTTACTTACAGCTCTTATGTACCTTGGTCTGAGTTGGCTTAGGTTAGGAGACTTTGGACCACCTGTGGTGGATTCCCTTGTATATGTGCTGGAATGGAAGTGTTAGGCAGTGGTTTCAATCATCCTTTCAATTTTTCCTAGTAGCGAAGAACAACATTTGATTGGTGGCACTACATGAAATTAAAATAATGGGTACATCTACTTGTCTAGCATTGCTGAGAAAACTGTGAGGAAAAATTAAGGGGGACCACATTAACAATGAAGTTTGTTAGAAGTCTAAGCTTCAATTCTTTTCTTTTGAAGAGTAATACATTTAGGTGGCAGTGACATATTAGCCTGTTTTTCTGATCTGGAAAATAACAGAGGCTAGGACTACACTTAAGATTAATAGTAAACGCAGAAGTAAACAATAATTATCGGTATCAGGCCATAAATCCTGCATTTCTGATTAAAATGCATAGATTTGACTTATTCTGCAGGTTGACTATTCAAAATAAATGCAGGAAAGCGTTTGGATTTACAAGGTAGTAAAATGAATATAGCAAAACAAAACAAACTTTCTAATGCATAAAGACAAATCTTGCCAGATTTACTTTGGGTTCATTA
Source organism: Oxyrhabdium leporinum (assembly GCA_032468155.1). Classification (NCBI taxonomy): domain Eukaryota; kingdom Metazoa; phylum Chordata; class Lepidosauria; order Squamata; family Cyclocoridae; genus Oxyrhabdium; species Oxyrhabdium leporinum. Next base: position 31,115 of record JANHFL010002724.1, on the reverse strand, counting down.
CACACACAGGGCTCAATTTAAAACAGGATATGGGCTGGATTTGTTTTCAAGATTAAGAGTAATTTTTTTTAAAGCTTATACTGTATATTGCTAAAGTTTAATTAACATTAACTCCAGTTTTCATATTTTCCCTGGCTTGTGAGAAAGACTGTTATAGCTGGAAGAAAAATGGGGGAATTTCTAAGTGCAATAGAAAATGAATTACTGACTTTCTTGGAAGGTTTGCTCTTGTACAAACAGGGTTCCTTTTTGCAGATGAACAGGGCTAGATTTAGACCGGCATCTGACTCCAGTGTAGCTTTGCCAGCCTGAGAGGGCACTGGACTTGGAAAACACCTGTTGTGGGATGTGCATGCAACCATCAATTCAACAGCTGAAAGAAATAGTACATGCAGTTTATCTTTATTTGTAAATCTGGCAGCACCTGTCTGCTTTCAATGTCTTTTTTTCATTTTTGAAAAAAAAAATGATTTGTGGGAAAATGTACAAGATTGGTGACCATGAAAAAACCCTATGAGAGTGAATCAGATTCTGGCAAACTATTTATTGGCCATATTTAGCAGGCCAATTGTGGATCACAGTATTAAAAGACCACAAAAATATTAACAATAAGTAAAATTTAATAAATATTGAAGAAACCAAAGATACTTTCCTGGAACATTATATGCATTTTGTTCTCCAATTAAGTCAGGTCTGGGGGGAAAAAAACAACAACCCAGCTATCATGGCCTAGTCCTAGTGTGAATGGATTATTCTAAGGGCCTTATTTATATTTGTGCTTTTAAGTAAATGTTGACCACTGGCAATGGCCTGGGCACATCCCTGCAATTCTTTTGGCAAGATTTTTCACAAGTGGTTTGCCTTCTTCCTGTGACTGAGAGGGTGTGACTGGCCCAAGGTCACCAAGTTGGATTTGTGCCTAAATGAAGACTAGAACTCATGGTCTCCCAGTTTTTAACCTGATGCCTTAACCACTACACTAAATTAGCTCTCTTCTCAATGGTACTTATTATTAAACACACCATACATCCGGATATGTAAACTCCATCAGTGTAAGTCTGCCCTTGGTATTTTGCCATAATCTAGACTAGCATTACTTTTCTTCCATTTATTCATGTCTGATTCTAAGAGATTGCCTGGACAAGTCCCTGCAGGTTTTTTTGGCAAGGTTTTTCAGAAGTGGTTTGCCATTGTCTCCTTCCTAGGGCTGAGAGAACATGACTGACCCAAGGTCAGCCAGCTGGCTTTGTGCCTAAGGCAGGACTAACTCTCTTTCTAAGGGCCCGCAACCACACTATTATTTTCTTTCTATATTAGTAACTCTGATCTTCATTATTATCAACTTATTGACGCCTTGCTAAAAACTTGACTTTACTGGGCCTTCAATATGGTTTTAATGAAGATCATTTAATGGGAAATGATGTTATCAGTAAAACAGAACTTTTATGTGTTTATACAGAATATTGATTTTTAAAAAAAAAAATAATTTTCCCAACCTCAAGTGCAATAGTTATAAAACACAGGAGGAATTGCACACAAATCTTCCTTTAGCCTCTAAAATCTTCCTTTAGTTTTTATTTATTTATAGTTATAAAATATTTATAACAAGTATTTGCCGATCATCTTACCTCAGGGTACTTCTGGGTGGAGTTTATTTGATTCTAAATTGGATTTCCTACTACTAAAAATATGACATATAAAACAGACAAGGTTAATTAACTTCAAAATTTCACCAACAAAAGCCACACTGTTTACTAATAATTAATGGCATACTATATTTAACATCAAAAGGAAGCAATGTAGAAATGTATCACTCCTAAATTAAATATTCATCTTTCCTAGTCTGTTAAGTGATTTGTTACTATACATTTAGAAATACCAGCATTAAAATTGGCAGCTTTTATTTTCTCCTTTCTAGTATCCTTTGGCTTGGACATAATCTCTTCTTGTTAAAGTTTCTAAAAAGAGGCAGGAGAGAATAAAGTTCCTGATTTGGATCCTAACTTCATTGTGATCTGTCTGTCAGTTGACTGGATTCAAAATCTTCCATCACAATTAGCACCAGATTTCCTTCTCCTTGAATGCTCACAAGGTTCTCCAGTCATGGCTTTTCAGTGTGAAGACCTGTAACAAGAGGATGAATTCAATAGCAACCCAAATTGGTGAATGAAGACTATTCTCAGGCTATTGTGCTGGTTAGTAGCATGTGGGGAGGTAATAACAGGGTATTATAATCTTCCTTAATGTCTCATCTACATATCAGTCTCTTGGGAGCTGAAACCTTTTCAGACAGAGCTTTCCAAAATAAGAGGTATAGATTTCCCAGGACTGCCAGTGTGAACATTAGTCATATAAAATAAGTAAAAACAACACTTAAGCAACACTTGCCTTTTTTACTTCTTGTTTCCCGACCTCAAAATACTTGACATATCTATGGCATCAAGGATCAAGCAGAAGTAATGATCAAAAAATAGGATCAGGAAACCTAGTTTTAAATATAAACAATTCTTTTTAAGGCTAGGTTTTATATATAACTTGTTTCAGTTTGCTTCAGAGATGAGTAAGTAATCTCAGACTCACTTCACATTAATTCAGGACTTTCAGGATGGTGCAATATCAGAACCCAAATCCTCTGAGCCTATAAATCTGGCTCAGACAAGAAAGGCCCAGTTTAGATTGAACCAAATGTTGCCCAAAGTATTCCATTTAGCTACAGCTAATTAAAAAAAAGTAATGCTAATGCTTAAGGTAGATATTTTTATTATAATGACAAAATATTGACAGTCAAATAATCCTTTCAAAGGAGCCCCCTCTTCAGTTCATTGACTATGTTGCTGAAGTTTCAGATTGTTTATCTACCCCAAACATTTACAACTATTTTAATAAATACTCTTTTAATTAATTGTATTAATGCTAATAATAACAATAGTAACGAATAGTCCACTGGCCCTTTGAGATTGATATTGAGCATTGTGAAGGACCATGCACCAAGGTCTGCTTATTGATATATAACTCTGTATGAACAATGTTGTACAAAGATATGCAATATTGAATTGGCCATTTCAAAGCAAAATATTTCTCCATTTTCCATTTGTTTCTATATAAATTGTGTAGGTCAACTTGGATTCTTTCAGATGCTTCCTCAACCTGGGCCTTCCTCAACCTGGGACCTTCCAGATGCATCCTTATAACAGTTGGGAGTTATATTGCAAAACTCCTCAAGGCCACCAAATTGGAGAAGAAAGTTTTTTGCTAGTTTATGGCATCATTAGGTGTGCAGAAGCAATGTTGCTTTGTAACAGGGATTTTAAAGCTAGAAATTCTACAGTGAAGAACAACACAGTGACTTCTGCACTAAAGGCTCATTCATGGTTTTTTTTTATGATATCTACATCCAAGGGAATAGATTCTATTTACTGGTACTTTAAATTATATATGAACACAATACTCAAAGCTATGACAAAAATACTGTACCAATAACGGAGAATATTTGTAGCTGAGGGTTGAAATGAGGGGTCCTTGGTGCTCTCTGAGCTTGCTTGTTTTCGTGCAGACATTTCATTACTCTAGCTAAGTAATATCATCAGTGCTAGTAAGGTGTTTTGTTTGCTGTCAGTTTATATTCTGGTATCTTGCATGTCTATGTGGCTGGTGGCAGTCTTAGAGATTCTTTGGTTGGGCTGTTTACTGATGGTTCTTTGGCAATTTCTTGATTGGGGTATTGTTTAATTGACTGTTGGTCTGAAGTTGACCTTGGAGTTAATCTATGCCTATCTGAATACTGATTACTGATGGAGAGGTGCTGGAGTCTTTTTCCCTTTGGGGCTGGTTGATTATCTCCTTTGCATAGTCTATAAATGTTATTAATGTCTGTGTCTATTGATGACTGATTTGTCAGAATGCCAGGCTTCTAGAAATTCCCTTACATGTTTGGACTTGGCCTGGTCTAGGATTGTCACATTTTCCCAATTGAAACTCTGGTTAAATCTGTCTATAAGTTGTGAAATTAAAGAATGTTTGTCATGTCTTCTGATTGCCAGTTGGTGTTCGTGGATGCTTTCTGCCAGTCTTCTGCCTCTTTGACCTACGTAGTGTTTGTTGCAATTCTTACACTGTATGTTGTAGATGAGTCTTGTTTTTTCTTCTTATAAAAATACTGTGCACAAAATGTATTAAAATAATATATAATTTGTAATACGCATGAAATAAAATAGGTTTCTTTAAAAATAATTATGCACATCCCCTAAATGTAGGAGTTTATGATTATGATGTTAGACTGGGACTAGAGAAAAGAAAATTTTATACTGGAATTCAGGTTCAGGAATGGAAGCTGACCGGGTGACTTTGGCCAGGCGCTCTTTCTCTCCACCAGCCTCTAGTTAGTGTAACTGATTGGTGGGGACTCAATAACACAAACCAGCTTGAAGAGAATTGTATTTTCTGTTCACCTCAGCAAACATTAATACACAATGCAAAAAGTTTCATTCGGATAAAACTCAGTCAGTCGTCACAGACCTATGTAGTAAAGTTGCAATATTTATTTTTTATTTTTTAATCCTCCTATTTTTAAAACACTACTTCTTCTGTCTTTGTTGTTATTACCAGAAAAAAAGTCCAGATGAAATAGCTGCACAATATTAGTTTGGAATGCTAGGCGCTTTGAGGTTGGTATATTTCATGTTACCTATTTCAATATTCATATAAGTATCTTTAAATACCATGCTGTGATTTTTTAAAGTTACAGACAATTGTATAACAAAATATTAAAAATGCATCTAAAAGCATAATACTCTCTTTAGTTTTTCCCAGAAAAATTCATGCAATTACTGTATGAATATGAATGCAACATGGAACAGTTGGCAGGTTAACACGTTTATACATTTTAGCATGGACACCTCATATTAAATTCATCTGCAGCTTTGTTACCTCCTTTAATCTGCCTTGTTTATGCATTCAGCTAGTCTCCCATAGGAATAAGTGTCTCACACATTCCTTGCATTTCTGAAACAGAGTGGTATCTCTTTAAACATGTGGCAGACTTGATCTCATAATGGGGCTCAACCATTCCAAACTCCACAGCTTCACCTACCAATTGCTATATAATTTAGCTGCTACAATGATTATGGAATGCTTTGTTTTTGGTTGTAGTTCTATGAAATATAATTACATGTCATTGTGGAGGAAGAGATTACTAATGGATCCTGTTTCGCTTTCTCATTTCCCAGAAACGGTATATACCAATTGAAGTTTCATTAATCAGAAAGTTAATTGTTAATCAGATTTTCAAGGTTCCTCAGTTTCACTAGTCAGCCCGTTGGGTTTGAAGGAATGAATCTGTTAACTATGAATTCAAATGATAATTTATCATACTGAATTAGATAGCTGCCTTCAAATATTACTTATTTGCAAAAGGTTTTTGCTTCTCCCCAGATCCTGTCGGACCATACTGCTGAATTTCAGTGTCATGATTGCTGCAAATAAGTAGCATCACTGCCACTATATTAAAACAAAAAAATGTGAAACTAGATAAAATACTAAAATGGAATTAAAAAGCAAACAAACTCCGAATCTTGAAAGAAAATAAAGAACCATGGTCCCGCTTGTGCATTGAAATGACTCTACTCACTTTGCATCTGTATTCAATCCTTTTTCAAAGAAATATGAGACACACCATGTGAAAAACTGTATGATAAACGTAATCCATATTAGTGATAAAGAGCCCCCCTCCTCAACTTCACACCCAATTGATTATAAGAGAGGTACAGTATACTGCAGTATTTAGATCAGTGGCCAATATACAACCTCAACAACTTTTTCTGCAGCTGACTGTCAGATACTTTGGGGCTGAATGAAAGTGCAGAAGCATTATTAGATAGTGTTTTATCTAATGCAGGGCCATGCCAGTGGGATTAAAACCAGCAAGAGGGCAGATGTAGCCCCACATAATGCAGGCTCACTTCTGATGTTCATGTGACAAGATTGCTTGCACATTGAAAAGGGCAGAGCTTGTATCCAGAGTTTGTATCCATTGTGTTCCATCTGCCAAGCAGCAGAAACTGAGAGGTTCTCCTATTGATGATAGATTATTGGGAGAGTGAATGAATGAAATAAAACTAATACATTAATTGCCATTAATGTTAAATATTAGGTTTTTCTGCTCTACAGAGCTTTAAAATATAAACACACTTGTGTGTAAATGTGACTGCATGTGTATAAAATTTACTATGTATGCTTGCATATTGCTTACTCCATATATTAAAGGCAATTATAAAATGAAATCTAAAATCTATCAAATTATTCAACTTGATATAAGGCACTTTAAGGGAGAAAAGAAGGTTTTCAAAACATGGCAGATAAGGACTGGATAACACTTTAGCTTTATTTCTTAAGTGAGGTATTATGCCATTCCTTATGGAATCTTGGAGAAATCTGTGGATCTGTGAGTCCAAGAGAACATCCACTTCAAGAGTTGCTATTTCTGAGGAAGCTTAACCCTATCTAGAACCATCATTGGAGCCAAACAGGAGTGCTAATGTTTCCATAAAAACAATCTAAATTTGTTTGGGATTTAACCTGTTTCATTTTATCTGGTACATCACATCTTGCAGGAAATTATCTCCATTACATCTCAAATTGGTCTTGGAAAGGTGATATAATAGAGGCATATTTGACCTCTCTCAGAAGTATCATGTTAAATATTGTAATATCATCACAGGATCAACTTCTCTTGTCCCATGACAATACCTGGAACCAGGGGTGGGCTGCTGGGGGTTCTCAGGGGTTCGGGCGAACCCTTAGCGAAGATTCTGTGGGTTCACCGAACCCCGAAATCCCACTCCTTACAAATGTTGCAGCCTCATCTTTTCCTCACATCCTTTCTGGGAAAGGAATCAGTTTTCCCTACTTGATACTCTCCAGATGTGTTGGATTACAGCTCCCCAAATGGCCACTCAACATGGTCATATGTAGTCAAATACTTTTGGGATTTGGGGAGTTGTAATTAATCATATTAATGGGCATAAGCTTGGAGAAGCCTGCAACAGAGCATCTCTTGGTAAGAAAAAAGACCTTTGGAGCCATTTTTTAAAATAATTTTGTCTTCTTTCATCTAGGGAAGCCAGAGCAGCATGCAGAATGGATTCTTTTCCTTTTAACCACACCACAATCTAAGCAAGGCTAAGAGAAAAAGAAAGAGAGAATGATTGAGTAAGGGCAAGCGATCATTCACTGAGAGGAGACTTTAATGGTCTATATAGCTTATACAATCCACACTAGCATTCATTCAACTTAGATCATCATCCTGAATTTTTTCTACCCATCCTCATGTACTTTGAAAGAGTTTCCTAGAGTGTGAAGGTCTTGCATTGTTTTTAGTTATCTAGTGACAAAGAGGTGCATGTGTATATCTCCACTTTCTTTGGAACCATCCTGTCTTCAGCTAAATACCAAAGGAATAACAGAATAGCAGAGTTGGAAGGGACCTTGAAGGTCTTCTAGTCCAACCCCCTGCTCAAACAGGAAACCTTACACCTTTTCAGACAAATAGTTGTCCAATCTCTTCTTAAAAATGTCCAGTTTTAAAATCCTCCTAGGAGGACATCATAAGGGAGTTCTTCCCATGAGGCTATTTTCAGAAGTCTGAGTAGTCAGTGATTGGTGCACACTGATCTGCAAAAAATACCACTAATAACACCCTTCTCTATTTCTAAAAAAGAAAATGTGCTCAAAAAAATCATCTGCTTTCAAGCGCCCTGATAGTAAAGGAAAAGTGGCAGAATGATAATCCAATAAAAATGGTATCAGAAAGACTTCCGGTTTGATGCTGCTGTGAGATCGACGCAGGGAAGTGGGGTTCTGCATTCCCACGCTGAATCCTCTTCATCCGAGGGGCCCCAGGGGGCGAAAGTCACCCCATGGGGTGACATACAAAGGAAGGGCACCCTCAGGTTGTGGAGAATGGTGGCTCTCCTGCTGGACCCAGGGTTTCTTCCCTCTTTGCCAAGACAAAGACAAGGCAGCCATTATGGTTGCCATGAAGCTGGGGCACCTGAAGAAACCAAGACTGTGCTTGAGCAGTGAGAGTGGACAATGATTGGAGTTGGGTGAGCTGATTTTTAAATTTTGCCTAGGATTTGACCCCAAAAGAAAATAAATCCGGGGAAAGAGGCTCTCTGGAAGGTTTTTAAGCAGCGACCAAAGAGTGGCAGAGAGAAATTGCACCCAAAGAGGAAATAAGTAAAAACTACAAAATACAGAAAGATTGGATATATAAATTTTATTGGCAGAATTTTGAATAGGCATTTTAAAATGCTGGACATTTGACTGTTTATTGAATATTGGAATATTCTTCTTGAATTAATTGGAAATAAATAACTGGCAGAATAGCCTTAATGCTGAATTTTAAACTGAAGGAGACATCTACTGGTGAATGCATACACATTATGTCATACTCTAGAATAACAAAACAATCTTGGAACTCCGATAAAGAAAGAAAATAACACCTGGAGGTCTGCTTTATTATTTACTGCTCTATATCTATCTACTGTATGGTTATCAGAGGGTTAACCTTGAAACCTGGAGGATATCTAAGTGAATGATTTTTGAATATTGGAACTAACTAGCAACTTAAAAAGTGGATTTAAGGAACTATTTGGAAGACTCCCTGGACTGTATCAACTGACTAATTGTGGGATATAAAGAACTATAATCATTGTATCTCCTGATGAACAATGTTAAGTAATTTGCTGACTTTGGGAAGCTAAAAAGAATAGACCTTTGAACAGTGACAGACAATTGATAGTACATTGAGTAACATTTGGACTTTTTAAAACAAGACAAGATGGCTCATCAGGAAGAACTGGAGTCACTGTGGAGAAACTGTGTTGATGATCCAAAGTATTTAGGATACTATGATGAGGAACTCCATGGAGATAAAAGACCTACTACATGACATAACTGGAAAGACTGAAAATTTGCAACAAGGAATAATGAATCAGAATAATAAAATGCAGGAAACAAGGGAGATAACTGGAAGTGTAGAGGGTATATAACAGACTATACAACAAACAGGTCAAGGAGAAAAAAAGGAGGAGATAACAAAGTTGGGTGAAACGAAGTTAGGAAAATATATATTAAGAGGCAGGAAAATGGAATCGAACAAATCGAAAGATACTTTTTGGGAAAAAGGCATAGGATTTGGCAGACTTGAGGGTGGACTGGCAGCAGAAAATAATGAAAATGGAAATAATGGCTGGGTTGAATATGAAAGATGTAGATAAGGATCCAAGGGAGGAGTATGGGAGGCGTGTTAGAAAGAGAAGTGCAAGTGCAACCCCTAAGAGAATGAGATAAGGGATAGAAAGGATTCTTTTTTTTTCTTTAAAAAAACCAAGATTGGCTGTATTAAGAATTAGAATAGATTAAGAGATTAGGAATAGGGGGAACATTGTTATACATATTTTTGCATAACACATTTAAAATGAAAGATAGAGGTTAAGATCAGACTTTGAAAAGGGGTGTTATCAGGTATGTTTAAGAACAATGGTATTACTATTAAAAGGATGTAGCAAATATTGAATAGCTGAAGAATGGATTATGTGCTGACATGAATATGTATAATAACATTAGAACTATGTAAGTTTGATTAATGTAGTAATTCTTATTATATTATTTGTATCAATTATGAATGATACCCAGATGCCATGCTGTCCATGTAATAATATTGATGTATATTTAAAAATAAAAAACTTGGAAAAAATGGTATCAGACAGTCTTTCGGACCACTTGGAACTTTTATTTTTCTTTATGGGCTTCCTAGAGATATTCAGTTGGTTGTAGCTGAGAGATATAATGCTGGATTACATGTTAGTATGATTCAGCAGGATCTTGCCTATGTTTCTTATTCATGACCACAGTATGTTTTTTATAAAAATCTACTTACAATTATTTGTAAAATAATTAGTCCACACTAGGAAAAAGGTGCAAATTGAATGGACTAATTTATATAGTTAGATGTATTTAATTATTGTAAGATGTACTGACATCAGCAACTATTGTGGGCCCAATTGGCAAAAGAAAGTTAAGGACCGTATTGGTTGGAAACATGCGGAAGAGGCCTTCATCCTACAGTGGATAGACAATGGCTAAAATGATGATGATAATGATGATGAAGAAGAAGAAGACATACTGATGGCTTGTGCATTTGAATGAGCTATCATAGGTTAAATATAAGATAAAAATAATACCATCTCAAGCAGATACTTTTCAGTAATATTAGTTAATACATTCAGCTGTAGGCAAACAAGAACAATGAAATTAAGTTATTTTAGGTTTTCATAAAATTGCTATGTGTAAGAAATATACAAGAGCAATTGCTTAATAAAAAGGCTTAAATGTATGATTACAATTTCAAGAGTCCAGTGTCAGAGAGAAACTTAATTATTATCTTTGCAAAATACCTCTCTATAGAATCTCATGATTGTATGAAAGAGATAAGTTCTATGACTCTGAAGGAGGTTTAAAATTGCAGTGAAATTGTAAAGGTATAATGAGACAAAAATAATATTGTTTTATTAGACTTATATATAGTATTTTCCTTTTTCTAAGAAACAGGATGTATAATTTTGTTCTCTTTGATTGTATCCTCACAACATTCCTGTGTGATTTGGATTTTGAACCTTGATTTCTCTAGTTCTAAGTCAACATCCAACCTGTATAGTATATTCATTCTTATTAGTTTCAATATGAGATAATGAAAACATAATAAATTGGGCTAGAGTCCTCTAGATCACGGTTGTCAAACTTGATTTTATTGAGGGCCGCATCAGGGTTGTGTTTGACCTCAGGGGGCTGGGTGGGCATGGCTGGGGTGTTTGTGACCAGGGTGGATGTGGCCAGCTCAACATCACTCGTGTCGGAGGCACCTGCGGTGGCCCGGGTTTTTGGCTGTGATGGCCTCCTGCAGCCCTCTGCCAGCAAAAATGGAGCTCAGAAAGGCCCTGCGCGATCCTCCTGAGCTCCGTTTTTGCCCCGCAGAGGTACTGTGGGTTGGTCCTTCACTATTTCCAGGGTGGCCCCTTGGGCCAGATCTAAGCACCCTGCGGGGCCAGATCTGGCCCGCGGGCCTTGAGTTTGACACCCCTGTTCTAGACTGTAAAGAATACCTTTACATTAGAATGTAATATTTGCAATGCCATGGGGCAGAATTTTCCTCTCATCAAGATTAATTAGGATAGATTAAAAATGATTGAACCTACATTTTTTGCCACATTCCCAGACAACTACTAACTACAAACTCAGTTTTTCAGCATACAAAATCTTCATTTCCTTATGTGTACTACATAGGTATCCTACAATAATTTCCATTTAGTCACCATAGGTCACATTGAATCTAAATATTTTCCAGTGGAGTCCAAACTAATGCTGCAGGAGCCTATCTGGCATTCACTTTGGATGTTTTACGCCCAAGCAAAAGTTATGTTCAACTTATTAATTTAATTTACATTTATATTACCTATTTTCCATAATAGAAGCACTCTAAAAGATTTTATCTGGTGGTTTTCTATTTAGATATTAACTATTTGGTAAAGACACATTGCATTATGGACCTTCTGAACAAAACGTGGAATAACTTTTTTCAAATACTAAATGCCCTCTTCACTAATCACCTTCCCCACATAACCCAATCAATAATTGAAATCAATATACACAGGTTTGGGGGAAAGGATATCCATTTTTTTATTTTTTTCACTCATAATTATTTACAAATACTCATTATAACTTTTATATACATTGCACATTTACATGGTAGAAAAGTACAAAACTATATATTTAAATGAATTTATATTTAACTTGTCATGTTTGAAAACATAAAATTGCCTCAGAAAAAGAAAGTATTATGAAAAGCAAGAAACTTGAACTGATAAAGCTTTGATATCATAGACTGTTAACATTTTGAATGTGAAACAAAAAGAATGTTTAAAAAATGGAACACAGGACCATCTGCGAGGACAGACCTAATAAAACATAGATGTTCATGACAATGTATTTTCATTTTTCTTCTTTTTCTTAAAAAAAAGAAAATAATGTTTTCTTTACATTTAGCCACATAGCAACTAAAAACCCCTTCATAATCCGATCTTTGGGTTTGAATTCTCATAGTACAATATATAAATGTTCAGGATTTTGAGATCCCGTTACTACATGATACAATCAGAGAACATAGCCAGAGAAAGAGGTTCTGTTAAAGCTTTCCCTCTTTCCACCTCAAATATATACTTAACTCAGTTTGCAGCGCCTTTTGGTCAGTCAAGATTCCTTGTAAACAAATATCCGAGGGATCAGGTATTTATATACAGAATTGGCAAGAAGGAAACACAATAAATAGAAAATGTAACTGAAACTGTCATGCAAAGTTTTGTTAAAATGGAAAAGAGTTAACATTTGCAGAAATAAGGAGCTGAAAATTGTAATTGGGGAGGAGAGTTAGGCTCTAAGGAATGGATTTATAGTTTACAAGAAAAAAAGCTTTACTTTACAAGCAAGAGACCTCACAATAAATAACACAGCTCATCCCATAACGATTACATTTCTTCTTCTTCAAAAAAAGGTGTACAGTCAATCAGACTTTTTTAATGTATAAATTATAAAACATGACACAGTATAAATAAATGTCTACAAGATTCAACTATATGTATACTTCTTTCTTCCCCAAATAAATAAGCATACACTTATGTACAGTATGGACATTGTAATTCTTGCCCAATGGCTGTTTCAAAAGTGATGGAAATTTTACCACTCTAGAATGGAAGATATAGGAAAGCTGTAGTCCTGGTCATCATCTTCATCCTCTTCCTCAGGCTCTTCATTGATGGCTAGATAGGAGAATACAGGGGAGCTCTTGTTTAAATATGGATGATAAAGCGCAGAAGCTGTCTGTGCATGTTTTCAAAGCCCCCTGCATAGCCAAAATAGGATGTGGCATATTTTTTAAAGCGTAGATTGCAGTGAGATGCACTTTGGCACCTGTGGTTATTCAATAAAGTTGATTGTGGGTTTTGGTTTGTTTGTTTTTTTTGCATGTATGTGTAAAGTGTGTGTTACATAATCTATGAAGTCATAACTGCAGCAAGTTCTGGAGACTCAATGGCTCAGGTTTATTTGGCAGATTCCTGAAATTAGATAAAAAGTGCTCTTGTGTTCTAGGTTTTTAAACTGCTGTTGAGTCCTTCATTCAGAGGCTATCGTGAGCGGACAGCAGCCCACATGGTTAGGGGTTAAGCTAGTTTGGGAAGGGTTGAGGTGAGGGAGCAATTAGGTTATAGCCAAGTGTTAATAAAGCAGGCAGCAAAGCACACTCAAGCAAACAATATTAACGGAAGGCAAGAAACAGCTAGGAAGATGCATTTAAGGCAACTTTCTGTTGTTAGACGCTTCCCTAAAAAGAGAAAGGACCCTCAAACATTTGATTTTTCTTCTCATCAAGCGCAAGATTTCTGCATAATACACAAATCTTTCTACATAAGATGTCACTACTGCATAGTTTTCTTTCCTGTTTAATAAAGGTTTCCATCCTCACCTATTCTAAGGATTTTTGTTTGTTGCCTTCAGAAGATTAAAGTTCCTGCAAGGTTAAAAATCTCACTTACAGTTGCAAGATCCTGGGTGTTTTACTTCCAATAGCACACCCAGGGAACAGGCTGCTTCCTTCATGGCACACTCACTTGGATAAGTGGTGTTATCACTGGCACAGACAGCTTCATCTGATTTGCTTTCTGGACATAACTCATCACAAAGGGCACACCGTCCTCTGCCCACTCTGGAATCCCACAAGCATTTCTTCCCAGTGCTGCACTGGATGTCTTCACAAGATTTGGCTTCTATAAAGAGTTTTCATAAAAGGAAAAATGGGAAGAGATAAGGGTTAAAAGAGCAAAAGAAAAACAATCTCTCAAAAATAGGGGGGGGGGTAGTGAATTCCCTCCCTCCAATAAAGTGAAGGCAAAGGTAGAGAATTTGAATTATCACCAAGTGCTGGGGTAGAGGATAAGGTCAAGGGTGCTACTAGTAAAGGCAACTTGTGAAGGTGGTTGAATTCTTCAGCTGAAAAGCAAAATCACTGTGACTGCAAACTCCATGACAACACCTGAAGTGTTGCAGAAACGATGCCCATCCTTCAAGACAAGATGCCTAGTACCCAGGTCCAGTTCTGTACTCAGTATAGGACAAAATATAACACTGCTTCCTATTCCCTGCTGGTATAAATAGTATTATCTGGATTTAATTCCAGCTATGCTTGATGTAGAATCAGCAGAATTAGTGGGACTTGAGTATGACTAAAACTACTGTCCAACAACACTTGGGAGGATTACCCCAAAGCCATGTAATTCAACATATTTCCCAGCCTTAAGTTGGGGAGAGACCTCTGATGGGAAATAAAATGTTGAAAATCATTTTGTACTGCCTAGTAGCCCCAAAGGCTGATTCTTTTCGACACTAAAAAGTAAAACCTTGGAAAATCCAGCTTTACGTAGGTACAAAAGGAATGTTGACTGGATTTCTTTGCCAGATAGGATGGAGCATTCATTACAGAAAAGTCCTTTTAGCCTAAAACATTTGCCCAAGTAGACATGTAATCTACATTGGCTTGAAATTAATTTATTATTCCTTTTTTCTTAATTTCAGTTGGAGAGAATTATTTTAAAATGGTTAGAAAGGACAGGAGAGAACTTGAAAATCTGCTTCTTAATTTCTGCCCTGGTGACAGTAATAATGTAATATATATTTCTCAGAGTTGTTGACATCAGAGTTCTTAAGGTGGATGGATGGAGGGGGTGCACTTTATTATCAATAATGATAAACTGGCAGCAAACTATTTATTTATCAATTTTATTTGCTGCCCATCTTGTGGTTCAAGGAGACTCTGAGAGTACTGTGTATTGTGTTTTCCTGACATGCATATAAAAAGCCTGCTGCTCAGAGAAACCAGATTTAATGAATGTTCCTAAAAGTTGAAACAGCTTGTCTACTCTTTGCTGACGCTTTCGTTGGCATGTCTCGGTCCGTGTATGTGTGT
>JANHFL010002724.1:2026-12405 GCA_032468155.1 Oxyrhabdium leporinum | reverse complement strand
TGTAAACCGCCCCGAGTCTTCGGAATGGGGCGGTATATAAATGTAAAAATAAATAAAATAAATAAATAAATAAAGAGTGGCTGATAATATGTGGATCAGGATCTATTAAGATATATAGAGAGTAAGGAATGGGAAATAAAACATCAGACTTGCAAGATTCTGCTCTTATAGCCCATCTCAATCAAATATAGTTCTAGTCGTCCTTTGGAGTCAGTTTCCTGATCTAGGATTCGAATCCCAGAAAGGGTAAGGCTAGCTAATGAGACCTAAATAGCTTGAAATAGATCTATACTAGTCTCCCCTTATTTCTTTTTTAGTAAAATATAAATTTTCCTGGTCTAGGTTATCTAGTGGGGTGATATCAATCTTGCAAGCCTTATTGTACTTTAGTTCTTCTCCTTCCTACACTCCATTAAATTTGAGAGGCATTTCCCTCAGTAGCTTCAGAATATTATCCCAATCTCTAGGATTTAAAGAAGAATTCAGCTCTCTTTGGCTAAGTAACAGTTTTTGTGTATTTCTGTCAAAGCCATCCCATTTGCTTTCTATAGGCCTTTAATATTAGCTTATTATTTTTAATTATTTATATTTATTGGCTGTCCAACTTCAGTGGATTCTGAGAGACGTACAAAACTAGGGAAAACACATTAGAGGAAAACATGAATTTTCAAATTTCATATTGCTTAAAGTTGGAAGTATGGATTTTGCAATCAATTCAGGACTAAGGATCTTGTGGCCTTCCAAAAGTTACTAAACAATGTTTCTCGGCAATCCTAGTCAGCACAATTAACGCTCAGTATTCTGAGAATTGTAGTTTAGCTATATTATTCTAAATATTGCTTAAAGCACCACCTACCATCTTCTCTTTTGTTTTGAGAAGATTGCCTTCTACTTGAGACTGTTAATTAAAGAAATATGCGACTGAATTAATCTACATTTGATAAATAAACATAATAATGATATATTTGTAATTTACTGTCTATAATCTGAGATAGGGGCATAAAGAGATTACAATTTTTGGAGGGCAGCCAGGGAGTTCTTCTTGCAACAATATGTAAGTGGTTTTTCACACATAGAAGTGGGTTGAAATCAGATCTCTGTTAACTTACTGACCAAACTATCCTTCTGTTTTAATTTGTCATTTTTAAACTGGAAGTAATATTTCAGAGGAGAACATGTGCACCAACACCAAACAAAACAAAAGAACCCCTATATAAGCAGTATGATTTTTTTTCCGCTTCCCTGAGCTGGTGCAAATAAGAGATTGAGCTAGAATCAGAAAGCTTCTGATTGTCACTTACTTTAAGGGGATTTTAGTAAATCACCCTCTCCAATTTGGTACGATAATAACACCAATGGAATTTATGGCAGAAGGTAGACCTTCAGATGTGACTGAATCATCACTTTCAGCAGCCGAAGCCAGCAGAGTCAATACTAAGAAAACTGGAAATTGAGCACATCAAAATCTGGAGGGCCACCTCATGCCTAGTCTTCATGCATAATTCTTGGTTAAACTACCCCTATTACTACTGCCACATTTTCAACACCAGAAAGTGATATATAAATATACCATCTTAATTATATCTCTCTCTCTTTTTTAGCAGCATTAATTAACAAGATTACTTTGGGGGAAGGAAATTTCTCTTAAGAGTTTTAGTTTATTCTGCATTCTTCCCGTTACTAGCACGGAGTAGAACTAAAACTGTCACTATCTGGTAACATGGTTTCTTCCAGCTTCGCTCTCCATTGATTGTCTTGACTTCATTATTGCACGATACTGTTTGGCAACACTCCTTTTCTCCACCTGCCTATCAGATCAAATCACTTGCTCTGAGTAGTCCAACTCCCCCCTTCTCTGCCCATTTTTGCTGAGGTTAGAAAGTGAAAACAATTGTGGGAAGCAATTAACATTTTTGATTCTTAGAAGATCACCTTTATCATTAAGCAAAATGAGTTAGTTACCTTAAGTGGATTTTTTTAAAAAATTGGGAACAATGACAAAATGTTGAGGTTAAAATATATAAGGTGGTCTACTTTTCCCATTATTTTTAAACTATTCCTAAGCAGTGTGTTCATCAGCTCTAGAAGTTGTAAGAGGAGAAATTTGTACTCACGGATACCTATACAGGTAGCACAGAGAGCAAACAAGCATTGTAGTGCCACTATACAAGCTCTACCTGTTTCATACATATATTGTGACATCTCATGGATGCATGTAAGAGGTGGATCTTGTGTCACAATACTGCAACTTCACCATTCTGATAAAATTGTCAGATAATGTGGATCATTTGGCTATACTATGGAGCTTCCTCTATAACCTTAAGTTACCTTCTGGTGCAATGGGGAAGCTATCCCATTGCCAGTAGTGAGATGCAATTCAAATCCTAGGTTGCTCAGGTTCTGTATAGGTAGTCCTTCCTTAACAGGCATTTGTTCTGCAACTGGTCAGAGTTATAAAAGTGCTGAAAAATGATAGTAACAGCTGATGCCCCAGATTTTGGCTGTTCAGTTACCCTATATTCAGATGATCAAAATGTGAGCACTTGACAGCCCACCTTCATCAACAATTGCAACTCCCCACACTGGCTTATCTTCTCCCCACCTCTGCCTTTTGGCCACCCAAAGGCATTGCGAGGTCTACTTGATGCTTCGCAAACCCTCCCCAAAGCCTGGAGAACTCTTTGTGGCATTGTAGAGGCTAGCAGCTGCCTTGGCTGGGTGTGCTTCATCAGAAGAAGATGGTGAAGTTGGGACTGCTGGGAGAAAGCAAGGGTAGATGGTGGTGGCAGAGTGCAGAGTGGCCAAAAGGGCAGTGATAGGGACAGAGATAGGCAGATGGGGAGAACTGAAGTGGAATCCAAATGGCAGAGCATAGGGAGTGTGTGGTCCTTGCCTAATAATTGGAACTATTAGAACTATTGTCACTAAGTGGTAGAATTATGTGATGCTTTGCCTGATGACTGATTTGCTTAGCGATGGAAATTCTGGTCCTAGTTAAGTTTATTAAGCAAGGACTAGCTATACGTGTAATGAAAGGAAGCCCATTTGCCCCTTGGCCATTCCTAGTTTCAACTGCCCCCATGTGACACATCAGATCAAGAGCCATTTCTCTCATAACCTTCCAGCTCTCCTTTTGTGAGACCCTCCAGATGTGGAGCAATCCAATCAACAATTCTCATAAGCAAGGTAACAGCCAGTGGTTTCTGGGGCAAAGAAGTCAGTTATATAAATAATCCATAACAATTCAGCTTCAAGGAAGAAGAGACGTGGATTTGAACTGCTAAAGTAGGAGTTAAAAGGTAATTTGTCCCTTAATTCTGATAGAGGTCAATCAACTGCTGCTTTATTGTGGTAATGCAAAAAAGATTTGTATCTAGCCATGCCACCTCATGTGTCTGAGAGATTCTAGTGGCTGAGCTAAGTCAAGGATCCTAGAATTTCTGCTGAGGTTACTGGGGGAATCTAAAAACAATAACTATTGAGAACAACAGCCAGGAAAAGACTGAACTATGAAATAAGGATTCCGTATCAGTTGGAAAAGCTTTCCCCTTTGTGTATTTCGTCTCATTTTAAAAATAGAGCTGTAATCTCCTGTTCCATGGTACTTACTGATACATTTTCCTTCATAGGCTAGGCCAATGGATCTTCCAAGAAGGCAAGTAGCTTTTCTTAGATGGCAGGCACTTGCATATGTTATTCCATCATTCCCGCAGAGATACTGTTCAGGTAGAGTTGGCTCGGGGCAAATCCGATTGCATGTCACACAGTTGGCATTATTATTTTGATCAACCACACATGTGGAACTGCCTGGGCATAAAACATCCCTACATGTCTCTGAAATAAATGGTAGGGAAAAATTATGTGAACAATAAGAGCATCTGGGCCATCAGAATAGACACAAATAGCAAAAACTGAAAAGCTTTGATTAAACTAAGGCTGTGGACTAGCAAACTTTTGAATTTCCAGTTAGTTTATGCTCTAGCTGCTACATGGATGACCTAGTAATTGTAAGGTCCTGGACTTGGGATCAGTGATCTACAATCTAGTAACTCTTATGATCATCCTATAAAAAAACATTAGGACTTGGCATCTGTCAAAGTGCATAACCTTGAAGAAGCCCACTGTCAATGTCACAATGGCTTTGCCATTGTCCAGTTTGCTGTTTCCGCTTCCTTGTTACCTACTCCCTAGCCAACAAGAATGAGAAGCTGTAGTTTCAGCTGCTCCAAACTGTTCCACAGCATCTGGAAGCAATCAGGAAGACCTCCAAGGAAGGGGTCCTCATGCTAATAAGTGGCTATTTCTGCCTCCTCCGAGTCTAAAACTGGCACGTGAGCAAACTTTCAAGGCTGCAAATAAATGGGAAGGACTCTTAGACCACAGTTTGTATCACCTAGTCTACAGATTAATTTCCAACTTTAATAGGAAGGAAAATAGGTTGTGTACTTTTTGAGAACTGGTAGACGAACTGCAGATTTGTATTCTTGGCATGTGGTTTTTTGCTCCTCCTGTGTAGTTTAATGATGGAATCCACTGCCAGAAGATGCAGTGCAACTTGGATGACTTCAAGGAGGTATTAGATACAGGCAGCCAAGGTTATCAGAAAATACCATTTTGATGGCTATAAATTATAGTCAATATTGTAGGCAGTTACTTGGAAATATGGTCAGGATGCTATTATTGTTTTTGTGTGTTTGCTACTGTACCTCCATGAGACATTTGTGGAAACTGAATGCTGGCTTAGACAGCATCTGGGTCTGACACAATTTACTTGAAAGTGAAAAGGCAGCAAATTCATCAAGGAGCAACTATCTAACATTTTCCCTTGTTTTTTTAAAAAAACTTGCAGAACGTTTATGATATAACTTAGTCATCTCAGGATTTTCTGTTTTGTTCTGCTGCAGAAATATAAATACGTTCTGTAGGAATGGCTTTTGGTTACTTAGTAAAGCCTTTTCCAATCTGGGAATTCTCTAGATGTGCAGATTTCAGCTCCCAGAATACCTCAGCCAGTGTGGAATTACTGAAGATTCTGGGAATTGAAAAGCACACATTTGGGGGCACCAAGTTTGACAAGACTATGGTAAAATTGCCCATCCCATTCTCTGTGTTTAAAACACCCCTTTGTGAATGTGAACACAATTCACAATCTGTTTCCTCACTGGGTTCTATCATCTTTCTGCAGAATAAGTGGTTTATAAGCTTTTCTATACATCTTTTCTATCCCTGATTCTAGGATTGAGAAAACAGGATTACTGTAAACATACTTTTGCATTTGCCCTGATACTGGATTTCAAGGTCTGGTTGTTCTTTACATTTGGCTTTCAGAAGGGCACACTCGTTCTTGTAGGTTTTCCCATCCAAGCCACACACAGGTCCCTTCCATGTGATATTTGAGCAATCTGGAGCACAGACACACCGAGGTTTGTTTTTCTTGTTCATTTTACATTTCTTCCCAGGTCCACAGTCCACATTCTCACAGGTTTCTAAAGAGGAAATGGAGTGGGAATGGAGAAAAAAGAGTTGGTCAGGTGACATAAAATCCAAAAACTTTGTCTAAAACTCCCATCAGAATTTCACAGGCAACACATATTGTTGACTCACAAAATACTATTTTTTTCCAGGAAAGCTATATTTAAAAAAATCAGACACAGAGGCCTTCCATTTTCTGAGCAGGATGCTTGCAAGAGGCTGTGAAAACTGCACTAATGATGTCTACAGTGATGCTGAAGTCACAAAATAATGACAGCGAACTTTCTAGAAAATTAGTCTGTTAACTTGCAATGATATGCAATTTTACATACAATAACAGTAGTAGCAGTTAAACTTTAAAACCTCTCTAAATACAGTTTGGCTCAGGTCATACTTTGCATTAGCATAATGTGGTCTGTTGACTTTGAGTTAGGGGGTTGTACAATCCAGCTGTTACAAAGTGCAAATTATGGTTTAGAGCAGTGTTTCTTACTCTTGACAACTTTTGAGGCGGCATGGGGAAATATGGGTGTTAAAGTCCACAGATCTTAAAAGTCAGGGCTGAGAAACACTGGTTTAGAGGTTATCATATTACGGGAACTCAACTTTGGTTTGTTCAATAAACTATGGCTTAGCAGAATGAGTGAGTTCAGACTTTGAAAAGATAGAATAATCTCTCATTGCACTGATTAGTACTGTATATGTCAAGGTGACTAATTTCCGTCAAGGAAACACGCTGTATGCCATTTGGGAGACAGGATACCAAAGCTGTCTTATTTTGGTTTCAGCCGCCTCCCCTATCTACCCCATCATTCAGTGCAATAACATCTCTGCTCATATGGTGCCCTTGACATTAGCTGAGTTTGTTCTCTAACATCCTTCATGCTGAAGGTTACTGGAGCAGAGATTTTTCAACGTTGCAGGGTGAAAAGCTTTGGTTGCAATACATAGTTTTTACTTTTATTAAAGTATCCTGTTCAAGATGTGTGTGCCACACCAAGTTAAGTGACTTCGGAACTGCATTTCCATTGTATCATCTCTTAGCTTTCTTTAGTACTACCCTGGCACCAAGGAAACACCAATCATAATGTTCTCATATACACACCATTCTGTATTTTAGCTAGGTCTGAAATCTGTTTTAAATGCTAGTGCATTTAGAAGCAGGTAAAGGGTTCTTTACGTCATCCTCTGGAAGGCAGGGCCCCCTCTCCTTACAATAAACTATCTGATGGAGTTGGAAGGCAGTCCTGTTAGAAAGCTTGTTTTACAAAACTTAAAAAGCACAGACGCTGTGGTTAAGAAAGTCACAAATAAACCTGCCTGAGAAATAGAATACCTGGAGAATAACTTGAGTGAAGACAAATACCTTTCTGGGTGAGCAGCATACCAAGGACCAGAATGAGGGAGCAAGGCAAGTCATGAGGCTTTCAATCAGTTGAGCCATGGAGGGACAATATGTACTTTGAAATAGCCTTAGTTATGATAAGGAGGGGAAAACATTCCACTCAAATTACCTTCTAATTTTGGGCTCATTATTTGAATGCATTATTTGCATGCAGAATTGTGAGCTTAGTGAGAGGAAGGTCTACTTCCAGTTTGATTCCTGGTATCCAAACGGATGCCAGGTAAGTTGGGCAGGTAGAACACAATCCAAACATTTTGGATAGGTATCTTGACAACAATACATTGTCTCTTGGGATAGGCTGTGTTCTGTTTTACTTCCCAGTCTTGTCTACAGCTCTGGCATTCTCTGGTAGCCCCTCATCCAAGTAGTAAACTTTTCTGATCCTGTTTCTGATCAGTCTAGGGTTTTGTTTTTTTTTAGATCAACTAGTCAACTAGTATTACTAGATAGGCTCTTGGAAATTCTAAAATCCAGTACCATTCATTGTAGAGAGATAGATAATTCAGAAACCTAATAATTAAATGTGATATAACACAGAGTCCTATGTTCTAATAAATGCTTTTATCTGACTACACTTTCGGATTTTCGAATGAAGAGAAGAAATCCTCAAGCACAATTTCCATCCGTTCCACTTGATATTGTATGCTTAACGTACAACCCTGTGCACTGAAAATAATCTTGCTTATCCTTTCCTTATGGGAGGAGAAAGCAATTCAGCAGTATAGTTTGACATCTTCAGGGACAGAGACTACACTCCTCATTGTAGAGCTAGGGAACCTCTGTATCTAATGTTGCCCCTGTAAAGGCATTACTAGATTGAATGAACCAAGATTCTTACATCGGTCTGAAGCAGCTTCCTCTCTTCATCTATTAACTTACAAGCCCTTCCAAGGACCAGACCATTCTTAGCAGCACCCACCTTTGCAGGGGATGCAGTTGGGGGCCCCTCCGCTAAAAATCATCCATTTGAAAAGCACGTGGTCGCTGACATCCTCCTCCGTCCAGGCAGTGGTGAGCCTCCCTGTTTTGCAGCACTCTTCCTTGCTGAGACCGTTTTTGTAGAGGACCTGGCAGCGACCGTTCCTGGCTTGCCGGAGCCAGCAATTCCCAGCTAGTGCAAGAAGAGAAAGAGGGAGAGGGAGACGCAGCCAGCTCAGTGTCAGTTACCAGTGACCCAGACATAACACGTGCGGGTTTAATTGACTTTTACTAGACTGTTTACTTTTATTTGTCCCGTTTCATAACCTGAAGCTACTCCTCTGAATCAAACGGAAGCACTGTTTCAACAACTTGATCAAACCCGTTCGACGCCTTGTTATTCCACCCGGGGAAGGTAGACAACTGCCAGCAATTTCAGAGGGTGGGGGGAGGGGTTAATTGCGCACGGCAGGGTCTTGAAATAGACCTGGAGCATCAAAAGCGTGTGCATCTGTGTGTGTTTGTGCGCGCGAGAAAGAGAGTTATTGTGATTGACGAACCTGTGTTCCTACTACCCATTAGCTGATCTCATCAACCCAGCTCCTCTGTTTATAAACAACCTACAACGATAAACAACTTTTAACACTTAAAAAGAAGTTTGCACAATAAACTTACGGGGAAATCTCACTACAACTGCTCCCACCCCCATCAATCCCGAGGTGTAGGAGCGCCGGATCCTAGCAAGTATAAGGGACGGGTCGTTCGAAATCTTTGAATTTCGCCTATTTCAGAAGAAAAAAGAGAAAAGAAGAGAAGAGAGGAAGAGGAAGAGAAAAAGCAGCGGGGGGAATGAGCGTTCAAACTGCACACGCACTCCAGCAGCGATTTGCAGCTCTACCAATGGGATAACATAGAAGGACGTGGAATAGACAAGTTGGCATGGACTTTAGGGAGAAAGCAGCAACACACGAGCACTTACACGCATACACTGACACCAACAACCTTGAGTCTGTCTGTTACTGTGGGAACCAAGCCAAAAACATTGATCTGACCTGTCGTCCTATTCCTTGAGATAATCTAGAGAATTTTGTTGGAACCAGTTCTTCGTGAATCATCAGTCTGACCTCCAACAAATGCAGATCAAATCGAATTTGTTTCTTTACACCACAGGATGCCAGGCAACACCGACACTGCTCTCACGCCCCAAATCCACCCATTTTAAGATAGTGGCGGCAGTAATATCAGCAGTACCAAGGGATCTATCAGTTAGGAAGTTATTTTCATTACTACTTGCTTAAAGTTACAGTAATGTACCATGAAAGATAAATTTATGGATGGGATATAACAATAAATTGTGGACATGGCATTAACCTCCCTCATAGACAACGCAAACCAATTGAGGCGGAGGAAACTATTTTCAGTTTCCAAAATGTGGGTTTCGTTTATCGTGCTTTAAACGAAGCCCCAAGTTACAAACCTTCACTCGCTTACCTGGAAGCAAGTTCCACTAAACTGAAGATGGGAGGATTTATTCTGGAAAGGCTCTAGTTTGGCGTTGCAAGTCATGCTTGCAGATGTGAAACCCAGCCCTCCGAAGTTCATTCCCCGAGTGACATGAAATGAGGAGGCACAAAGAAAATCCTTCAAACTTAAAATCTCTTTCCTTCTTCCTTTCTCTCCCCCCCCCCCCCGAACCCGCGCCCGGATTTGTGAGACCTAATGCGAAGATTATTTTTCACCCGTAGAAGGAAGCGGGCTCCGTGATTTTTAGAAATGTAAATACGCGGATAAATCACAGGCAGGATGGAACATCCGTGGTGGCCAAACTCGGAAAAGTTCTTAGCTGATGCTGGAAGTTTAAGCCGGGCAACAGCGACGCCAGCTTTTTAGAAAGCCCTTTAGAGCTAATGATGGAGAAGGTGATTAAGATGATAAGGCTGACGGGAAGAGGGATTCTCTGTCCAGCGAATCGTGGATTTTCCTTCTCCCCAGTCTCCGCATTCCCAGAAAGCCCCCGATGCAAAGCGATCCCAACTACCCGCGTTTCTTTCAAGTTCGAAACCCCCGAGACTTCAGTGGGAAGCTCTGTCTTGAGTTTAGGACTGGAGCTTTCACTGCGTCGGGTGGGTTGAAGAAGGTAAATGCGTCGGGCGGGCTAGAAAGGGAGGTCTAGAGGGACGTACAGAGATAGACGGAGGCACTCAGCAAGGAAATGTGTGAATTGTATCTTACCTTGTGCTGTTTGATCTTCTATGAAGTGGCCGAAAAACATCAGGAATAAAACCATGCCCGGAAAAATTCTCTGGTTTAACATCCTTAAATTACTTTCCCTCCAGTGGAAGGGACGAACGCAACCTCGAGTGGCAAGAGTCAGGCGAGGGAAAGAAAGAGCGAGCACGCCCGTCACACAGCCTGCTTATGATCGCTCTATCTATTGAATGAATGTCAGCCTCTGAATGCTGTCTCGCTTTAAATCGAATGGGGTCTTAGTTCTGCGGTGGGCGGTCTCCTAAGGTGTGTGTGTGCGTGTGTGTGGGTGTGTGTAGGGGGGGCAGTAGGAGAGAAAAAGGGAGGGAGGAGGGAG